>JAECUM010001263.1:0-180676 GCA_016617855.1 Megalonaias nervosa
AAAGTAATGAAATAAAATAAAATTAAAGAGAATTTAAAACTAACACACAAGCAATTAAATTACATATACGTAACAATACATACAATGACCATCGTAAGTGGACGCGTGAGACCAGGGCGCCTCATCAATGCAGGAAGACCCGTTTGCAAGGCATATTACGGAAATGGCCTTGGCGATGTTGTCAGGAGGTTCTCAAGGACCTAGCTAATCGCGTTGCACTGATCGCCAAACGAGCTGCAACTCGAGTTTTTGACAGGATTAAAATTTCCGCAACAGATCAGTAAAAAGGCTGGGTTAGCGTACGTTTCAATTGATTCGAGATCGATTACAATGATTAGTGACGCGGCAACCGAAAATTCCATTTGCGCTGCGTCCATGAAAAAAAATAATTCTCCGCGCGAATGGAAAAATCATCAGTGAAGGTGCTCAGCTACGTCTGGCCGAGTTAGTACAAGGTAATACATATTCGATGATTGCAAATGTAGTAAAGGGGAGCAATTACAATCACACAAAAGCGGAAAAAACAGCTACGAGATGGAATCACCAAGAGAACTTCCGTACTAGTAAAATACAAACGCGTTTGTATTGTCGCGAACACAATTTGTACACTCGCCGCCGTGACAAGAGTTAGCCTGGCAGCGACTGGAATCGCAACTTCAGCGACTATTATAGGCACGCCAATCAGATTTGTCATCGGAGCCATATCAATGATAATGACCGGTATCGCAGCAATAATTTTATTGCGGTTACACGTGTCTATTCGTAAATTCTCGCGGCCGCCCGAATCAGTCTCAGTACGATTACCAAGCTGTATCTGGTAGCTGACGAAGATAAAACATTACCGCAGTTGAGTTCGAGATGGTGCTGTCCGAAATTGAAAGCTTCCAACGACTCCGCGAACAAATATCGCGGATGCTTTACAGAAACAGGAAATTGATTTGCATGGAGTGAAAATCGAGTAAGCAGCGGGGCCGTTGGGGCACAAACCGTGTTTTGTACTGCCTAGAATGCACTCTAGTTTGACGCGGAGGGGGGGGGGGCGGCGGTACAGTCATGGGGGTAAAAGCTTCGAAGCCTTATCAGTTATAGAAATCTCAAATCCACATTCTACCACTCGATGACAGCCTTATATTTCCATATTTTGCTCTGCATCTACACGTCATTAACAAGCTCTATATGTAGCCCGCTGTTAAGGTTCTGTGTTCAAGTTTGTTGAACATCATTCAAACATACCTAATCATGTTAAAACATCGTCCAGATATACATAATCATGTTAAACATCATTCAAAAATACCTAATCATGTTAAAAAGCATTCCAACATACCTAATCATGTTAAAACATCATTCAGATATACCTAATCATGTAAACAAATCATTAAAAGATACCTAATCATGTTTAAACATCATATATACCTTGTCATGTTAAAGCATCCTTCAAATATAGCTAATCATGTTCAAAAATCATTAAACATACCTAATCATGTTAAAACATCATTCATATATACCTAGTCATGTTAAAGCATGATTCAAATATAGCTAGTCATGTTAAAACGTCATTCAAACACATCTAATAATTCTAAAATACCATTCAACATGCCTACTCATTTTAAGACATCAATCAAACATACCTAATCATGTTAAGTTCCATATCACCCTTAGCTTCGTTTCGGCAAATGTCACATGTCAAATTGTTTTTTTTAAAACGTTGTTTATTTAACTTCGATTGTAGAACAGTTTAACGAGCTCTCGACTGCTCAGATGTTAACGCAATATGGTCATTGAAGTGGAGGAAGATGAAGGCCAAGAAAAAGAAGAAAAAGAAACACGCATATATTGCATGGCGACCACATACCCTTGTAGATGTCGAACGAGAGAAAGTAGAGGTACGAAACGAGTGCATTACCACTGAATCATCTACGCGGTTTACGTATCGCTATTTTTCGGAGTAAAGAGAGACAGATGCTCAGTATGGTTTATGCACACTTTGGTCATTCCATGATTTTTTGTTAATTTTTTTTTTGACCTTATGATTCAAACAAGCAAAGCAAAAACTATATTTTAATTAATTGTTTTACTATTAGTAATATCTGATTACATTATTATAATTGGTAATATGTAAATAATATTTAACGTACTGTCTTGAGTATACACAATTTACTTTTGCTGGTGTTAAAGCTATACTATAAATGGACAACAAAACAATTAAATGACACTGTGAAAAAAACATCAAACTGTAGGAGGTGACCATAGTGGTCATGTTTTCAACCCAAAGTGGTTACCGATGAGTAACCCGAACTTTACAACTACCAGTAATACCTGTTATAACGCGATTCCGCTTATAACGCGATGGTAGCATGGCTCCCATTTTTTAATTTAAGGTGGCCTCTCTTTTTAACATCCAAATATATGTTCTCGGAAAAGCCGATTATTCGTATCCCTAGCAGATTATATGATCAAGAAATTTCAATCCACATTTTCTATTGGGAAGTTTCTCGAACAATTTGTTAACGCGATCCCGCTGATATCGCGATGTTATTCTTTGGACCTTGAGTATCGCTTTATAACGGATTTTACCTGTACATGTCTAAGGGATGAATTAAAATGAACATGAGTGTTTGAACTTAGTCAATGTTTGGTAAAGTTAGAAACTTTAAAAAAAAGAAACAAACAAATCCATCAAGCAACCGATTGTTTGTTCTCCTGGCAATTGATTTAATCTTTTTTTTTTTTTTTTTTTTTTTTACTGATTTGTAAATATCATTATTCAATCTTCGTATCAAAGGCATTTAGAATTTGGTATATTGTATATTTTCTTTGCTGTGCTCATTCGAAGTCATATGAACAGAATACATGATGTAATATCCAATGTGTGGATTTAAGTAATTAAAAAAAAAAAAACAGCGATAAATTAATCGAAAATGGGTTTATTTATCTTAATGTAGAGCATAATGTGTATTTTAGTTCTGCTGGCTTCACTTTTATCACATTATTGGCTACATCCTGCCGGGGAAAAAAATGGGATCTAAGTACATTACCCAAGGACAAACCGAAGCAGTCTACCTAGGCTGCCTTGGAGGGTATCGAATAAGTGATCCTAGGAATAGATGTCCCACGCTCTACCAACTGAGCTAACGCGGCTTCCCGGCTGTAAGTAATAGATGGACTACAATAAACTGTCTTGAATTACAAATCATTTAAACGGTTTAACTGACACTTTTAAGATTTCAATTCAGAGTTCAGTCGATCATACAGGGAGTACATTATATTCTTGTATAATTTACGCAGTTAAGTTATTTTTTTTTTATAATTTACAGAGCTTAGTCTATCATATAGAGAGTGCATTATGTTTGTTATTGGATAATTTTCAGTGTTCAGTTAATCATATAGGAAATGTATTATGTTCTTGCACAATTATCCGAGCTCAGTCGGATGTCGAGATGTACGTTATAATCATAAACATTTTTCAGAGTTTGGTTGATCATAGATGAAGTGCGTTATATAATTGGATAATTTTAATGCTTGAATTCTGTACTGTCAACATTTAAAAACATAACATAATTTGACAATTGAACAGTATCATACTTCTCCATTTTTTGCATAATCTAACTTACGGGACACAAATCCATTTTTGACAGATAGATCTCTTCTGTGGTAGTTTATTTGTGTAACCCATTCTTTCTACCTTTTCTGGAACTCAAGCCGTCCAACTCGCTTGATATAAAAAAGAAACAGGCAAAAAGACCCTTCTTCGTTCTTTATCGCTCACAACCACTTGTTGCGCCCTCGGTTTTCTGTTAAATGATATTTAGCCCTGATGCCGTGACCCTTGGCTGCCCGACTTACGGTGAATTCCCGGCTGTGTGTAAGATCATGAGAATGAACCGATATGAATCTCTTTATTCCAACAGTTCTCACGAAACATTAATCGTCCACAAAACAATCCCTTTTTAACTCGCCCCAATACCAATAAATTCTCACAAATGCACTCGACCCCTTTCTAAAATCTATCACGATTACTAATTTTATGAAAGGCAACGTTTTAATAGTCGTGACAAGGCAGTTGGTTACATGTGTACTAAGGTTTTAAGTTTTACAGGAAAATGTTATATATTTATGAACACAAAGGGCTTAAGTTATACTGTGAAAATGACATTAGCGGCGCCACTACTGGATTACATACATACATACATACATACATGCATACATACATACATACATACAGTCAGTCAGTCAGTCAATCGGTCATACATACATACATATATACATATCTACACACATACATACATACATACATGCATGGTCATTTTGTTTCAAGCTGATAAACCACAGTCACTGTAGAATATGTGACGGAAAAGAAAGATAGCCTGACAACAAAGATAATGTTACTGTAAAAATGGACCCACGTCGTCGTGCGCAAGAATGAATTACCACGAATATGTAAAGCCAAGTATCACTAGCACATTTCCGTGCTTAAGTCAACCAATTCACTCGTAGAATCAAATTAAATTTTGACAGGTAAAAGATAAGTGACAAGCAGGCAAAATGTGAGTGACAGACAAGTAGGTCAATCACGTATGTGGGTTTTTATACATCGGTCCTTACACCAAAAACATTTCTTAAATATTCAGTTATTTCTGTAAACTTTTCAAATTACATTTGAAAGAATTATCCTTACAGATAGCGAGCAGGGAGAGTGACGTTTCAAAGCTGTTTTGACATCCATCCCTACAAATGTTCAGCAATGAATGCACGTCTTCGTACCATTGCCGCCATTTTTTAAACCCATAGTGGTTAGTGACAATAGGAATGAGTAGCCTTACTTTTAAAGCCTCCAGGGGTAATTTCTGGACTTGGTACATTTTTGTCAAGTTTTACAAACTAAGGAAAATAGATTGTCTGCCCTAGCGGCAGTTGATTAAATATTTTACTTATTAATAATTCGATAACGTAATCGAGGTTCCCCTATCAGTTAAAATTGACTGCAATGTATAGTTTCGAATGTTCTGATTTGAACTCATATGGCCAAAATACATGGCGCAATGACCAAAACGGGTACGTGAACCTTAACATTGAGACGCACGTGCATCGCGTAGATTGTCCTATAACGTGCTGATGCTAGGGCTGAATCGAATAATGATGTCCAACGTGGAAGATAGAGACTTCTGTTCTCGTGACATGGTTGTGAATGGTTCATAGATGTTGGTTCGTTGACAAGAATCGAACCCGTAACCTACTGTTTGTGTTAAAGCGATCCTATAGATGTCACTCTTCTCCTATCTGCGGAGCTTGTGTTGGGATCTGTGTCTGGCATCGAAGGACAGACAGGAGAGAAGATGGAATAAATGGTAAAGTAAAAATGTAGTGATCATTCCCTTTCGCAGGCAGGTACATGCTTGATCATTGACTTTTGTGTAGATACTGTGTTTGTATCACTACACAACTGCTATCATGTCAAGTTTATATGTTATTTAAGAAATATACATGTACTTACATTGATAATATTAAAATAAATTTTATATTAAAAAAAAACTACATAAATCCCTGCTGCTGGAGTTGGTGGGTAAAAACAAACCTGCAAATTTTAATTGCTTATCTTGTATATTGATTCTGAGCCAAGTTTATATGCCTATGGCTATAAATGAATAAATAAATGCAGTAAGATATTGTGTGTTCAAATTTAAAACAACAACAACAACAACAACAACAACAACAAAAAAAACAACAAAAAGATTTTTAACAAACGTTTCACATGAGTAACGTGCTCCTTTAGCATGAGAACGTCAGCAGTATTTAGGAGAGGTGATATAGATCTTGCAATCTGTCAAGTATTTTAATCCTTTAACAAGCATGAAAATATTCTCACACACTAAAACGACATTGGTGCCGATTGCATGACTCGAAAGGTCTTGATACTAATAAAGTAGTTAATTGGTTGAGAGCTGTTTATTTTCACATCCGATTTGAAACACTCCGCGAAATTTAATCCGTCTGACTGTGGCATTGCGTTCCTAAAACTCGCACGATGGCGCGTTTGGGACACATAAAACCACATAGCTAATTCATGACATTGTATACATGATATCTGTGCGAAGGAATACCTTATTTGTGTAGTTTTAGTTTAAATAGGGACCAATCCCAATCAAAGTGTCATTTCATACTTTTTCGCAATAAAGGTATTTTATTCTAAAAAGTTCAGAAATAGGTGTGGATACAATTACAACATCTCTTCGCGGGTGGAAGGTGTATAAGCTACTAAGCATGAAGCGCAAATGACAAATGACTGATACAAATATATATATATATCTTAGTAGAGCTAAGGAAAAATCCTTGTATTCCTTAAAACAACGTTAAGATACAGAAGCAGAGGCCAAAATAAATACTGTAATAAATATTACATAGCTTTCTACTTTTTTCTTTAAGTACAATAGCCAACGGAACATGTGCTCCAGCCGAGGTTTTCGGGTCAAAAGTCTAGATTTTTGACATCACGTAAAACTGCGGTCCTAGGGAGAATTGAATGCAAGTATCCATTCTATACGTGCTGTAGGCAGATTACAAGCAACACTAGATCTGGTACTAGGACATACTGATGGCTGGACGGAACGTGATATTCAAGTATCACTTTGGTCACCGCTAGGGCGTGACGAAGCAAGTATCCCTTCTGATGGATTTGAAATCATATGCATATAAAACATATTTCCATCCCTTCGAGAAGTTTTCGGAAAGCGTTCCAAAAAGGGAATATTTGTTCAAATACATGACAGCAGAAATTTACGTATTGCATTCAATAGAAACTAAACTCACTAAAACAATGTTGACATACATGATTTTCACGGAAGATCTCAACAGCTGAATGACACAAAGATTTTGTTTTCTTCGGAGACCATGCTGATAGGGAATACCGGTCAAACTGTTTTGGGCAGTACAGTGTGCCAGCCTCTAAGTAGACATGGTATGGGAATGACTTTTACTCATTTCTCTTTGCATGTCAAGTGAGGCTGCGGCATAGTTCTAAATTTTCACCGCGATGAAATGCGTGTGATTTTAATTTCATATGGGGTTTCATTTTGGGAATTCTTGCATATGTCCGGGCGCAATTGAAGAGATTACTCGTCTTCTATTTTCGTCTGAACATCGTTTGAGGGAATACAGTACTTAACCGGCTGCGTTTAGTAAAGATCTGACTGTAGAAATGACCAAATCTCAGTATTATAGACTTCTGATTGGCCAATTACATGCGTGATTGTTTTGATGGGCTATCCAGGCATTAGTATTGTACATGTTTCACTAACCGTGTGTGTGTGTGTGTGTGTGTGTTATTTGGATTGTTAACGTAGCTTTAAAAATTTTTCAGTCATATCGTTACGATGTCTGCAGTGTAGCAGTTTATAGTGATGTCTAGCACTGGGGCATCATGCCGCAGACATGTAGCATCGTAGCATCATGTCCCATCTAGTCACATTATCCTGACACCAGGACGAACAGTCCTAACACTAACCTCTTAATGGTGAGCGCCAAGCGAGGCACTCGCTTGTACCATTTGTTATGTATTGGGAGGGGGAATGACTGACTGGGGTTTGAAACAGCGACCTCCGCATCCGAGGCGGAGGCTCTAACCACTTAGGCCACCGGAGCGGTCCGTGTAACCATGTAGTTCCTAAACCTTTGTTCCATTACATAGAGGAAGAGAAACAAGTGCCCTTCCTTCCTCATTTTTACCTTTGTTCGTGTACTGTTTAATACAAGTGTTGCCTTATTTACTTAATATCCTTCAAGGTACGGTTTAAGTGGTGATTATTATTGTGTTAACCAGAACCCTTATGGATGGAATAATAAAACCCTACTTGAATGGATATATCAGTTAAATTTTTGTACGAGCACTGTTTAAATACTTCTTCTATTTCGGCTTTAGAGGGCGTCCCTGTTCCGGTTTTCCATCGGCAGATGGGAAAGAGTGTAACAAATGGGATCATTCCTTGTGTATACTCTATAAATGTGAAAAAGGGCGAATTGATGTCCGTTGTTGGAGGATGCATTTTTTTTCCACAATTTCTTGTTCGCTATCTGAATGATATGGTGTCGCAATTTCAAATCCGTTGATGAACTATATAATTTCATATATCCATATCCTTTGTAAACTTCATCGATTCATGTTTCATATGTGAATATCATGATTCATAATTGTATGACGTCAACATAGACTCACAATTTCATTGAATGAACAGACCTGTGTCATGTCTGTCAAAATGAACATAGTAATTTCGTATCAGTTATCTTTACAGAATATAGAATAATTAGGGATGAACGGATTGGGAAATTTTGCTGGGCAACCGGTCGGGTCAGTTTTGACAAGGTCGGCTTTCACCACTCCCATTTTGTTTGGTTCCCCCTTTCTTCCCCCCCTCCCCCCTTATCAACCGTAGAACTTTTTTGTAAAATTCATTTTTTTTGTTCTTAAATTTTTATAACACCCTGGGGTGGGAGGGACCCGACCAGGCAAGATAAAATTTTTATCTTAACACCCAGCCGGGCCGTGTGTTTCCTGGTAGTGCAAAACCCGCCCGGCCTGGTCCGAGTGGCAGGGCCGGGTTCCCGTCCATCCCTAATAATAATCCAATTTTGCTTCAGGCACTAGTTAATGTGCATAGTTGACTGCGCAAAGTGTGGAAACGATTTTTTAATACTTCGTTTTGAATTCCATGTGTCATTTAAATAGTATTTTTGTTACAGTGTATAGACAGAATGTTGTATTTGTTTATTGTAAATTGATTACCAGATCGATAGACTCTTATCTAGGGTGTAGGGTGTTGATTACCAGATCGATAGACTCTTAGCTAGGGTGTAGGGTGTTGATTACCAGATCGATAGACTCTTAGCTAGGGTGTAGGGTGTTGATTACCAGATCGATAGACTCTTAGCTAGGGTGTAGGATGTTGATTACCAGATCGATAGACTCTTGGCTAGGTTGTCAGAATTGTATATGTTAGAGCGGGACCTAATTCCTTACCATACACATGCATATTGTAAATAAATGTACCTTTTCATAACTGGTCTTTATCTCTTTACTAATCCCAACCACTTTGGGTCTATCCTTGTGACGTGTACTACATGTTTAATTGTTGCTATGAATTTACACTGAACCCTGGCTATAACGTTCGTATTAAACCACAAACATATTTTTATGCGCGGGTGTCATTGATATAGAGTTAAAACTGATATAAAAGTTACCCAAAAGTACCTAAATCATTGTTCGTTGTAGGCTAGTCTTCTCTATTTTGCAAAGATGACACCTTCATAAGCAGGTGCCATCTCTGTGAAGGTGCAGTATTAGTAGATGTTCTGGGTTGAGTCTCGGGCTCGGCCAGTGTGGGTATCTGGGGTTGAGTCTCGGGCTCGGCCAGTGTGGGTGTCTGAAGAAGTACGCCAGTAGCTTCCCTTCGGCCAGTGGTTCTTTCCGTGGTTCTCCCGGATTCTACCTCCACCAAAATAAACTGACCACCACGTATAATTTAACATGTACTGAAAAATGGTGTATAACCCATAACAACAACGAATGATGTCTCTCTGAATAAATAAAAGGTTAGACCAAGAAAGATTTTGTTCTTGCATAGACAGTCTACGTGATACCTTTACGCAGTTACAGCTAATCAGCTCGGAAAACAACCATGCTGTAAAAAGACGTAAAATAAATATATTTAGATATCATGATTGATACGCTAACAGGACGAGTAACTCACGAATGGCGAGATCGGCAACTTAAAATCTACATTTCCACCACTGCATAAGAACTGTAGAGTTCGCCTGGATGGATAGCCCAAAAGTTTGGACTTGTTAGCTACATACATTGGCGACATCGTTTCTCACTTTAAACTCTTAATAAATACTTATTTTGAAGATCTGTAACCTTTTCACTAGCACCAAGAAAGATAGCATTTATAAATATTACTAACTTCTACAGACTTGCTCTTTCGTGGCACAACATTCTGCTATCTGGATTATAAGGGTGAATGAAAGCCTCCCACCCCACGCACATACCGATCCAAGTGGTAGTTTTGCGTGTGTTCTTTATTTTGCTACGAAGCTGGGCAATTAGTGCTATGGCACGATAGTACAGGATGACTTAACAGGACTAACTGGATGGATAGCTATAAAAGGAAGATGTGAAGGGTAGTGGGGAGTAAATCAAAACATTTTTGTCCAAAAAATAAGGTTTCGCATATTTACCATTATTATGTCAAATAAGAAAATATAAGCATAAATTGCAACGACCAATCACGTGACCATACTACGTAGGGCGTGAACTAGTTTATTAATTTCAACCCCAAATGATAACCTGTATTACGATGATACAACATATGATGATACAACATATGATGATACAACATACGATGATACAACAGTATATTTGTATCCAGGAGTCGATACGTTATTTTGTCAACTTGAAATGGTATGCATGCATCAACAAGAGATGAGAAGGCTATCTTTTAGTACAATTGTATTAGCCAGAGTTGCAAAAATAGTTTTTATTCTGGATGCCAATCCCTTCGACCACACCCTTTTTATTTTACTTTTCTTTTTCTTTCCTTTTTTACTTTTCTTCATTCGTAGTTCATGTTGCCTCTTTGGTACGTACTGTTAGTTGGAGCTGTATCATTTTAATGCCGTGAAATAAAACAAAGAAGTTTCTTTTACTTACTGGCATGACAGCTCCGATTGATTTTGGAAGACATTTTTGTACGATTTTGTTTAGGTTGCAGTTAATTTTAAACTAATAAAACATGTCTGCTGCATGATATTTTAAAATTGGAGCCTAGTTGTGGATATCATGTGCTTCACCAGTAATGGTAATACTAGGCTGGGAACTTGCATTGTCTACGTTATTTATTTACAAAGATTTTTAAAAAGAAATTAATTGTTCCAGTGTTGTGCCCCGAAAGACTTAGTAAGGGAGATAACCAGATGACCAGGCGCTTCTTGCATTATAATAGTTATTTCCCTTGTATGGAGCTTGACCTAATTGACTTTTTTTTCGTTTATGTAAAGAACTAATAATAACTTCATTATTCTCTATGTGTATAAGCTTAATATCAGGATTATTATTCAGGTCAACAAGAATGAGTAAATATGTTGATCTGGGACAGGGTTTTGGAGATTCCTAAGTGAATTTTACAGGTTATTGTGTTGCAAGTAAACAACGCTCATTAGATCATTTTAGAAGGTTATTTTCCATTAGGTAATGTTTCTTTGTTTAGAAAATGCTAATTCTGACCTGAGGTCAAGTAGAGAACTATATAATCTTGTGATTGTGGGGATTTAGTCAGTTGTGCTTTAACATCTAGCACCTTCAAGTTGTATTATGTTGTGACCAGTTTGGGTTTAATTTTATTTTCTTCAAATTATTGAATTCAAGTGATTATTTTCTCTGGAAATACAAAGGTGCTCTGATAAAATTCTTGGATAGAGACATTCACTGGAATTTATACTGAATTCAAATAATATTTATGTGATTCAACAAGAGACTGTTGACACATCAGCACTCCATAAGCTTTAACAAACACGTCATCGCCTTCAGTTTTGGATCTTTTCGGGACTTTTACTGAATTTTATTCAGGACTTTAAATTACTAGGACTTGTGTCTTTAATTCTTGGATTATTTTTGGATTTAATTCGCAATGCCATAAGTTCTTTTTTTTTCTTCTCGTTTTCACTTTGTATTTTAGGGAAATAAATTATTTGTTAAATTTTACAAAGCTTATTGTCTTCAATCTTTTCTGTTACCTATTTTAAGAGCACAGACTCGTAACAATTTCCAGTCTGGGAAACATACTTAATGATACTGAGACTGTCCTTCTTTGATGACAAACTATTTAAAGCAATACTCGTTTAGTTCTTCAAAAGCTGTACGATGATTTCACATAGAACCTATGTTTGGCCAGACTGTACATGCTGTGTGGCTAAAGAAAAGCAAAGTGTGAAAATTTGAAAATTAGAAAATAAAATACAGCTATGATTAAAACAAGAGGTCCAAGTCGGCATGCCCACTTTGCTGACATCTGCCTAACAGCGAACCCCAAGTGCAGATGGGCTAGAAATCTGAACCAGTATTTATTTATGTATGTATGTAGATAGGTAGGTATGTTGGTAGGTACACACACACACACACACACACACACACACACACAGAATATGCGGTTCATTCATTAAGTCATGAAACATATATAGTTTCATCTATTGTTTTGGTATTTCCATCCGTTATTGATGAAACATCATCATTTGTCGATTATGAAAAGACCAATGTTTTCTGTCCAATTTGGTCAATTTCTTTTTGGGGGCTTGTTTGATATTGATGGAAAATCAGCTGAAATTGTAAGAGAAACAAAGAAACCATTCAAGCCACATTGGTTTGTCAAATTTATCGAATTTTATTGCGTCTTTTTGAGAAAGAGTCATTTAAAGTTTGTGTGTGTGTTTTTTTTTTTTAAATTTGTTTTATACATTAGTAGTCACTGTGACCCTGTTTGCACGTGAATTGGCATCATGTATACCAGATGGAATCTCATGATGCCAGGATGCTTTTTGTCGAATTTTGTTCCATTCATTTAGCAACAGTTTTTATAAAAGCATTTAAAGAATTTTCTAATTTTGATGGCGTATTGGCATTATTTGAACAAATTTTAAAGCCTTTCATTCAAGAATGCTTTCTTTTAAATTTGGAAAATTTTGTTGAGCAATTTGTAGAAAAAGGTTTTTTAATGTTTATGTTACATATTTTAAGTAACGGCAGCCATATTGATAGTTGTCATCATTTGTACACATTCGAAATCAAGTTTTGCCAAAAGCTTCAAAATGCGATCGAATTATGCTGAGCGATTTTTGAGATGGAGTTAAATTTTATTTTTAACATTTATTCTAATTAGTAACGGTGGTCATGTGTTGCATGGTAAGATCATGATCAGAAACTTTGAAAGGAATGTATGTTAGAATGCATTGTCAAATTTGGTCAAAATTTTAGTCAGTGCTTTTTGAGAAATCATTTTACTGGTATTTCTGTCTTTATTAACAGAAATGGACAAATATAGCCAAATAATAATAAACAATATCCATGACAGAGGAAACTCGGCTTACGGCGATAGTTTGATAGTGCATCATGGGAATAATTTGGAAGGACCTTCATGCCATCCTATTTTCTGTAAACTTTCATAAAATTCTGTCGATAAGTTTACGAGAAATTGTTTAAATGTTTGTCAGTTTGTAGTACAGAGGGCCAATGCATACGATTTGTGAGTTTAACGCCTTTTTTTTTTCCACCAGTATATTTGGCGGCCAGAATATTTGGTGGAAAAAGAATCCGGGAAGAACCACCGATCCATGAGAAGCTACCAGCAAGCCTTTTCACATACAGACGCAGGCTAAGCTGAGACTCGAGCCCAGGCAGTCAGATCTCTAAAGGCGAGCGCCTTAGACCACTCAGCTATCCAGGGCCCCGCGACGAATTGGCATCAATTAAAGATTTTGACACGCCTTGATGCCAGTTTGCTCCTTGTAAATCAGTGCTAATTGGCTAAGCGGTGCTTGCGCGGTTGTTAACAATTTGGAACAGTCGACGCAGGACTATACCATAAACTGACTTGGCCTTAGGGACCAAGCATTTAATTCATAGTTGGAGAGATGGGGATAGTAAAAAAAAAATAACATTGAAACAAATATTCTTGCTTTGATTTATAGAAAAAAAAAACAAAACAACATTATTCTATGATTTTAAAGGCAGGACCCTTCTTCTTCCAGTAATGTGCTGGGTTCTTCTGGACATACTCGCACATGGTGTGAACTATGTACATGTGGTGGAAGGTCCAAGTGCACCTAAAAACATATTAAGAACATCCCTGGTCTGGAGCTAAGCAATCCCCATACCAACACCAGCTCTGAAAGCATCGTTGGACTGGCGTTGAGAAGGGTGGCTGGTAAGGAGTTCCAGAGGCAGATTCCTGGTGGAAAGAATGAGTCTTTGAATGCATTGACTCTGGTGATGGGGACGAGAAACCTCCATAAATGACCTCTAGTTTAGGATCCTGTCTGTTGGAGATACGCTGCTGCTGGGATGTCAACTAGCTGGTATACAATCCCGTACATCATAACAGCTTTTGCTTGTTGGCGTTGAGGTTGAAGCGCTTCCCATCCCAAATGTTGGAGCATGGTGGTGACACTACTGGTCCTTCGATAATCACCAATAGTAAACCATGCTGCCCTTCGCTGTGCTGCTTTAAGTTTGGTAATGTTTATTTTGGTAGAAGGGTCCCAAACGGTCGACGCGTACTCCAACTGTGGTCGTACTAAGGATTTATAGCACGTAGCCTTTACTTGTTCGGGGCATGTAGACAGATTTCTACGAAGGAACGCTATGATGTTGTTTGCCTTCTTTGTTCCATTGTAAGGTGCTATCGAAGGTGACTCCCAAATATTTGACCTTGGATGTCATCGTCAGATTTTCTTTTTACCATGGATGGTGTATATGGCTGGGACGATCCATTTGTCAGGATTGAACTCCATTTGCCAGTCTTTTTCCCGTCGTCGTAGGCGGTCTAGATCAGAATGTAACCGTACCGCATCCTGGTCCGAGTCGATTACTCTGTATAGCAAATTGTCGTCGGCAAAAATGCTGACTTGGGAATCAACTCCCAACAGCAAATCATTGATGTAGATCAAGAACATCGGAGGACCCATGACTGTTCCTTGGGGTACGCCTGAAGTGACAGAAGCTGATGAAGACTGCTGGCCTTCTAGCACAACCTCTTGGTTTCTTCCATCTAAAAAGCTGTTTATCCACTCAAGGGTCTTGCCCCGGACACCACAGTGATGAAGCTTGGCTGCAAGGCGCTTATGATGGACTTTATCAAAGGCTTTACTGAAGTCAAGTAGGATCGCATCAATCTGTCATTTGCTGTTAAGACAGGCTGCTAGATCCTGGTGTGTGATTATAAGTTGGCTCTCGCATGATCTCTTTTTTCTGAAGCCATGTTGTCTTTCATATAGGACGTTGTTACTTTCGAAGAACTTCATCAGGTAACTATGGATGATGTGTTCCATGACTTTGCAGCAAATTGACGTCAGGGAAGCTGGCCTGTAGTTCGAGGCTTTGCTTTTGTCACCTTTCTTGAACAATGGGCTGACAAATGCTCCCTTCCAGTCGTCTGGAGTCAGGCCCAGCTCTAATGAGGCTTGGAATAGGAAAGTTAGGTCTGGATATATCGAATGTGCCATTTCTCTCAAGAATCATGACGAAATCTGGTCAGGTCCAGTCGCTTTATGTGGGTTAAGGTTTTGGACGAACTTAATAACTCCTTTCTCATGAATCTGGATGGGTGGGGCAGTCGGAATATTGCTAGTACCGAGACCAGGCATGTTTGTCGTGTCTTCAATAGTGAAGACTGATGAGAACTGGGCGATCTGGATTTCTGACTAGTCAGATGCACTGGAATGGATTATGCCGTCCTTCTTCAGAGGGGTGATTCAGGAACCATCACACTTTTAACTTTTCACGAAAGAGTATAATTTCTTGATGGTGCTTGTGTCACTGATCATATCGCTGACATAATCAATGTAAGCATTCCGGCAGACTGTTTGAGTAATTTTGTGTATATGCCGTTATCTATCCCAGTCCTTTGTATGGTTTGTATATTTTGCTCTCTTATATGCCTTTCTCTTCCTTCTGGAGTGTCTACGTACCCGACAGTTACACCATGGTTGGCTGAATCCACTTGATATCATCTTCTTCACCCGTATACATTTTCTTTTATAAATTTCAGCCAAAGATTGTTGTCACATGTATATTTAATTTAATTGTTTGTTTACTTTTTTTTTATTTCATTACATGCTATTGTAATGTAACATTGTATGTTGGACTTAACCTTGTCCAAAATTGAGTTCATTTATACTTGACCCAAGTTGACTTTATTTTTTATTATTCAGTGTAAACAACTATAACATAGCTTTATTATTCTCTATGTTTATGAGCTTAATATCAGAATTATTATTAATAGAAGTAAATATGTTTATTTGGGTCAGGGTTTTTGACTTTCCTAAGTCAACTTTACATGTTATGGTTTTGACTTTGTAAACATCATGATCATTCGAGAACTTTATTTTCCATTGGGTAATATTTTTTCTAGAAAATGCTAATTGTGACCTGAGGTCAAGTAGAGAACTATATAATCTTGCAATTGTGAGGACTTGTTCATTCGTACTTTAACATCTAGCACTTTTAAGTTGTATTATACGTTGTGACCAGGAGTTTTGGGCTGGAATCTTTTTTGTTAAAATTATTGAATTCAACTGATTATTTTCTCTGGAAATACAAAAGTGCTCTGTTAAAAGTTTTGGATAGAGACATTCACTAGAATTTTTAGTATATTCAGACCTGGAATTATATTCTGTGATTCAACAAAAGACTGTTGACACATCAACACTTCAATAGCTACCACAGACACGTTATTCAGGACTTTAAATTACTGGGACTTGTGTCTGTAATTCTTGGATTATTTTGGGATTTAATTTGCAATACCGTAAGTTGTTTTTTTCCCTCTCATTTTCTTTGTATTCCTGGGAAATAAATATATTTGTTAAATTTTACAAAGCTTGTTGTCTTTCACGCTTTTCTGTTACTTGTTTTAAGAGCATAGGCTCGTCACATTATTTATACGGCCAAGCGAGCATAAGATGACAGCATCAGTGGGAGCATCAGTAGCGTGATCATGTGGAAGAAAAGATAGTGAATGTCAGCAGTTAGTTTAAGTATGACGTTGTAAATGATTTAGTGGAACTAGCTGATCTATGCGGTCACAGTTTCCATCTCCCACTCCGTTATATTTAATGCTACGTGATTACCTAATAAAAAGTCATCACTTTCCTCCATGTTCAAGTTTTCAGCCCCCCCCCCCATTATGTCAACATACGAGTCTGGAGTAAATGATTTACAGAGATTATTGCACAATGAACAATACGTGTAACTGCATTAACGAGCAAAAGTTGCCAAAAACTGAAACAGGAAACCTTCGAAAGGTACATGTTCATGTAGAAGGCAGTTCACGTACCAAATAGTATTCACTATTGGGCAGTTTTCAATGATATTTGAAGGTGGTCTTTCATTCGTTTGAGGTAAGAGATCGATTTTATCCTTTATGTACTCATCAGCTTTAGAACCTTATTTTGAACCATTGACGGGACCACGTGCTTATGTAATGTATGATATTGTTTAAGGGATTCTCTTTAAATAATTAGAAAGTTTCACGCTGATTAAGCAGTGACATGAATTGTATTTCAACACTGCAATGTGCTTGCTTAAAAGGGTTTGGGTAAGAAAAGAGGGAGACCATCTGTGGTTAGAAACTAATTTCATTGAAATTAATCAAAATGATTGCCTCATGGACTATCATCTTTTGGTTTCAGTTTTCAGTCCGTCTTGACTTTTTAAAATTATTTATGTATGTACCCTTCTTGCCAAATATTTTTTTGTTTTATAACTTTTTTTGGGGGGATGTACATCCACCGATATAAAAGTCACAAAACTGAGGGGCCGGGGCAAGTAATTAGGGCTCCAGAATATGCAGTCTTACACTGGGGTTCCAAGACTAAAATTTAAATTTATCATGTACTGGAAGAGATTACACTGAGGTGGGATTATAGGGTTTCGGCATGTCACACAGTCCTAGCAAAAATATGCGAGACGATGATGGTGTTTGAGAAAATTTGTCAGTGCTATATATAATCTTCTAAAAGCGGGCATATCTTGGGCTCATGCCAAAAATGACGCACAATACAACATATTGTTCAATTTTCAAATTCAATTTTATTAATATCATTAAGTAATTTATAAATACAATATTTACCCAAGTATGAGAATGGAGAAACATGAAATGAGAGTTTCAACAAAATATGCCCATATACCACACACAATTCATGATACAGGTATATTTGACAGTATTAACAATAACATGAAATTTTACACCTCTCAGACACAGACCTTGGACCCTCCCCATCTCCACACCCTGTGGACCTACCCATCCCCAAAACCCACGCTCCATGGACCTTCCTCATCCTCACACCCAATACCATACAAGCAATGTATACTGTAGACATTTGTGACAGAGCTGCTTCTTTGTTCATCATTATTTTTACCAAGTTGACCACATGGACATACAAACATTTTGTACTTTATACTGGTGACAGAAGTTTGTGATAAGTTTAATAAAAAAATCGTTTTCAACATTAATGTCTAGTCACCCCTTTTTTTGCAATACATGAATTCAATGCCAAATGAACTTAGATGCAAAATTTGATCAAAGTCACATAAGTGTAAAATATGTAGGTCACAATGACCTAATTTATAAGGAAGGGTATTACACTCTGCAAAGATGTAAGAGCCCAAAACCAAACTGTATATAAATAAACCAAATACAAAACAAAACTGAAGTGTGATGGGCATATATGGGTAACACTATACATTCTTCCACATTTGTGGTGGAATGTGATGTACAAATGTAATGTAAGTAATGGAATGAGCGATTAATGTTGAATCTACCCTGTACATTTTGAGTAACTGACTAGTCTTGATAAATATATTAACATATATAAGTGAGATATGTATCTGGCTGGAGTAGAAATGATGCAGCTTATGCATACTTAACATGCATCAATGGGTTTAAACTAAACTTGAGATTTATCTCCCTTGAAAAATGTCTTCCTCTTCTGGGTAACTTTGCATCCTGTTACCATGGAAACAACACTTCTGGACTACATTTAAATTGGCTACAAGAATAACTACAAGTGAACTGCAGAACTCTATGTCTGGAATAGTGTTCTGATGATGTGGATGCGGCACCTGGTCCCATATTCTCAATATATTTTTAGCAAACACTCAAGCTACCACCCACCCCCATCTGATACGATACTTTAGGTGCACCTACATCATCAGAATGTGGCAGTCTAGTGGAGGGAAGTAAGTTTAGAAAATCTAAAAACTGTTTGATTCTAGCTTTAATCTATGTAGTGTGACAGACTGTCCAAGTATCTTGAATTTGATATTGAGTTTCTGCTAAATAAATATTTGAGAATACCATGCCTTGCTTGAATAATGGTACATTAGGGTACATACTTAAGAATACCAGGTCTTAAATCATTTCACATTAGGGTACAAATCTGAGAATACTGTGTCTTAAATCATGGTACATTAGGGTACAAATTTGAGAATACTGGGTCTTAAATCATGGTACATTAGGGTACAAACTTATGATTACCAAGCTCTGAATCATGGCATATTAGTTTAGAAACTTAATACCAGGCATTAGGATGCACACTTAACAATACTAGGCCTTGAACCCTGGTACATTAGGGTATAACCTTAAGAATATGAGGCCTTAAATCACTGTACATCAGCATGCAAACTAAAAGATACAAGCCCTGAATCAAGGTATGATGAGGTACAAACTTATTACTGCTGGGCTTTGAATTTATATCAGGTTCAAACTTGAGAATGCCAGCCTTTAAATCATGATAGACCTGGGTACAAACTTGAGAATATCAGGACTTGAACCATGGTACATCCGGGTACAAACTTGAGAATATCAGGCCTTGAATCATGGTATGTCAGGGTATGAACTTGAGAATATCAGGCCTTGAATCATGGTACATCAGGGTACAAACTTAAGGCATAAATCGGTATTGTATTGAGGGTTTCAGGACCTTACCATTTCTGATGCCACTGTGTCCAGAAATGTGATACTTTGTATCTTGTCATCCATGAGCAAGACAGTAATTGGTACATGCATCTTTTCAGAGTAAAATGCATAATAAATAAGATATGTTTGAAAGGCATATAGGTTTATGTATATTACTGAATTTTAAGTTTCTGCTTTACATGTCAAATGAAATGGTGACCAAAAATAATGGTTCAACATGATTTCAAGGGAGGTAAATAATTATGAAAGATTATGACAACTATTTATATATATATAGATACACACACATTAACATACAGGGACTGATTCTGCATTTTTTTTCTACATGGTCTGTTTTGAGAAAGGTGGTTTCTTCCTAAAATAGCTATCTTCTGAATTGTTTTGTTTGAAAAAGGTATATATCAAACTCAAAACAGGGACCCCTACTAAAGCCCATAAATGCACTTGTGATGTAACTGTGTGCTGAACATCTACTCAACGTCATAATGCAATTATTATTTGCAATTCAATAGTACAGTGAATTCAATAATACAATGAATTCAACAGTACAATGAATTCAATAGTACACTGAATTCAGTAGTACAATGAATTCAATAGTACAATGATTTCAATAGCATACTGACTTCAATAGTACAGGTACATATGTACTTGCTTGTGTATCACGTCCAAGTGTAAACTGCATAGACCCAGATTTCAGGAACATTATGTACCAGCAGATCTGGGTTTATGTGGTTTGTTAGGAGTAATCATGAGAAGAAAAAAAAAAGAGTGTGATCTACTGGAACATTATCAATGGCAAATCTGGGTTTATGTGGTTTGTTACGAGCAATCATTAGAAAAAAACAAAACGAGTGTGATCTACTGGAACATTATCAATGGCAGATCTGGGTTAATGTTTGAGTTGGACTTGATTTATAAGCAATTATACAAAGTAGTATTGAAGGTTGCCTGCGATCAACTGCAATGGTCCAAGCCCCACTATCACATTTAACCTAGTTATAATGTACACAATGTGAAAAAAAGACCCGTTGATGTATAATACAATTATCCCTTACTATATTGCCACTCAGTATAGTGCTGTCCTTTTATAACAAGTCTATGATCACGGATCCATTATATTTCTTTGAATTTTGTGTTTTATTATTGTTGCCCTAATTACCTGAGATAATCTTAGTTTTTGGTTGACTGAAACCAATTATAATGGGATTACACATCATTAAATAACCCACGATTTGTGTTTTTATCGGCATTATTATGGCATGTACAGTTCTAACATCCCTCATTTATAACACAGGTCACTTGTATGATTTTAAAGCAGGAACACTGTACACTGATAATCAGGGTCTATGCTATTTACCTGAATCATGGAATGAATAGTGGAGTCTAGTTCTGTTGAAACATCCCCCACTAGTACAGGTTCTTTTATGGTTATAAAGTGGGATCACTGTACTTGATAGTCAGGGTCTATGTTATTTATAGTCACTGTACTTGATAGTCAGGGTCTATGTTATTTATCTGAAATCATGGAATCAACAGTCAAGACTCAGGTTCTGTTGAAACATTTCTTACTTATAAAAGAGCAATGTATATTGACAGATCAGGGTCTATAATGTTTACCATGGAATGAACAGTGAAGACATGTTAACACGGTACATGATGGTAGAACTGAGTACAGTGTCCCCTCATTATAATACTCATCATGCAACTACACCTTATATTGAGGTATTTTATACATAATATTTATATTCAATAATGAAACTGAATCCATGATCATACCTGCCTTTAAAAAAACACTTACAAAAAGGTGTTTTACAGTGAGGGAGTACTTTGGTCCATATTATACACAAGAAAAATTGGTGCACCACTGAAAGGTATAACAGTCTGACCTACACAAGTCATTTAGAGCAACAGTTCTGAATAATTTAAAAACAATTTACAGTTACAAAAAACCTGCCATCAAGTGAAGAAATATAAAATAGTAAGAGATAAACATTTAATTCCTATTAAACACTTGGAAAGCTGCATAACACTAAAAATACAAAATTAATTTTATAATGTTCATGAATGAGGGGCAAGAATAATATGGAATCCAGATATCTGAAATCATACATGATATAATTATGAAAAAAAAAAGACTAAAATTTTTTAAAAACTGAACAAAATTAGCTAACAATTTTGCATCTTAATGTAAGGCAAAACTGAAGAACACAACCAAGGCAAAGCAAACTGTTTTAAACTGAATTAATATTTAATGGCAATTTACTTTATGTCATAAATATAACTTGTTATACTGGTATGTAACACATAACCTTGCTTTCGTAACATGTCTGAACTTCGAG
Source organism: Megalonaias nervosa (assembly GCA_016617855.1). Taxonomy (NCBI): domain Eukaryota; kingdom Metazoa; phylum Mollusca; class Bivalvia; order Unionida; family Unionidae; genus Megalonaias; species Megalonaias nervosa. The sequence goes on from JAECUM010001263.1 coordinate 22,070, forward strand.
TTTGTAGTCAGCTTGAAATTTATAACCTAATTGTCAAAAACATGCAACAGAAACATTTTAGAACAATTAATAAATTAACTGTAATTAAACCTGACTTAAAGAACACAAAGCCAAAGTCACTTGGTAGTGGGTCCTTGGGGAAGACACACAGCTCCCATTTCCTCATCATGAAATAGCCAAAGTAACTGGCTTAAAGGAAAAATCTGAGCTGAGTACATACTTAAGTTTATGTAAGCAGGACCTTATTATACACATAACAAATTAATTAAGAAATACAAACCCATATTAATCACTCCCCTACCCATATTTCATTAAAACAGACATGTCTTTATTCATTATCTTATGCAGAATCAATGGTTAAAAATGCATGCAAAAGTCTATACCAAACCTGCCAACCCTAGCATCTCAGTAAGGCAGTCGATATTTGTCTATACCTTGGACCAGTTTTCAGTAAGGTGTAACAAAATATCAAATAACTACTATTGTCAAGTTGCAAAACTTGCATTATTAATACACAAATCAAAAAAAGGCCAATAAATGTAATTGTTGCCTGTTCTTCTTTTTTCTCCTCAAGAATATGAACAAAAATCTCCAAATCCTACATTCCCTTTCTAAATGTCCCCGAATCTTACATTCCCTGTCTAAACAGCCCCATATCTTACATTCCCTTTTTACAAGTCCCCAAATCCTACATTTCATTTCTAAATGTCACTAAATCCAACATTCCCTTTCTAAGTATCATCAAATCCTACATGCCATTTCTTAACATCCTCAATTCTAACTGTCCCGAAATACTACATTTCATTTCTAAACATCCCCCTACTCTGAAGGATAATATTAATTTGTCCCTTTAATGACATATCTTTACTGGACTGCTCCGGTGGCCTAAGTGGTTAGAGTGTCTGCCTCAGATGTGGGAGGTTGTAGGTTCAAACCCCTGCCGAGTCATACCAAAGACTTCTAAAAATGGTACTAGCAGCTGCCTCACTTACTGCTCAGCATTAATTACGACAGGTCGGCCTGGTGTCTGGATAATGTGATTGGGTAGGACATGATGCTACTTGTCTGTGGCATGATGCCCCAGTGCTAGACATCACTATCAACTGCAGACATCATAGTGTTATGACTAAAAAATTGTTAAAGCTATGTTAAAACTCCAACTCACACACACACACACACACACACACACACACACACACACACATACACTTTACCAATGGGTACCAACTTTTTTACAATGCAAGGAATGTGAGGAAAAATAATCAGACGTATACTGATGTTGTCTAAGAAACTCCTATCTTTTTTGGTCATAATACATATGCAGCATCTTGGACCAGCCAAGTGTATTGATGTAGGCTAGGAAAGTCCCATCCTTTTGGGTCATAGTACATACGCAGGATGTTGGACCAGCCATGTGTATCGATGTTGACTAGGAAAGTCCCATCCTTCTGGGTCATAATACATAGCTGAACCGGGGCCCCGAGTGGCCGAGTGGTTTAAAGTGCTCACCGTTAAGGATCACTGCCGTCTCACCTCTGTCTGCGTAGGTTCGAGTCTCAGGCTCGGCTAACGTGGGTACGTGAGAAAGCCTGCCAGTAGCTTCTCGTGGGTCAGTGGTTCTTCCCTGGGTTTTCCAGGGTTCTTCCTCCACCATTAATACTGGCCGCCATTTATAGCCTATCTTGTGCTGAAAAATGGCGTTAAACCCTACAACAACAACAACATATCTGGACCCTGTATTATGACTCTTGGTTCAGTCTTCCCTTTTCCACACCAATACATATAAATAAATTTCATTATTCCCATCATGCTAATGAGGACCAAGTAACCTACAATTTTCATAACTTTGGTTCAGGACTGTTTAGTCAGCAGTCTCACCATGCATGCCTGCTCTTGGAATGCCAAATAAAAAATAGACTCCTGACATAATCAATTTGGCACTGTGACAACACCCCACTTTGTATCAAGATCAGAAAACAGCCAATGATGTCACAGTATAAATTAGCCAATAGGGAGTAAAATGATTGCTGGTTAATTGCCCCTGCCTTCCTCTCCTGACAATAATGTAGTAGGTCTGAGAACCAGTCCAGGTGTCATATAAACATTTGTTAATGGAAATCACAAATAATGCAAATAAACTATACAAAACTATACAAAACCATGCATTCCATTCAAATAAGATTGACAAAAGCTCAGATCCACAAATTACACAACAAAATAATAAATACAAATCTGTTAATACTTTTTTTCTATATATCTACAGCTATACCACAATCAACAAAAATAGGAGACATAAAATACTTTGGTTTTGATCCCTATGCTCATTAAATACAAATAAAAATAAAATAAAATTAAATTATTTAGATATTAACAAGGACTAAATTCAGTAAAAAAATGTTTTGCCAAAATGAACAGAAGTATTCAAATAATTCTGTCTTCCAATGTTTGATTTAAGGAGTCAGGTGGTGGGGGTGGGGAAACTGAACTTTCAGTTTCAATATGAGAGTGTAAGCATATGAAGGTTTTTGAAGACTTTCCTTCATTTCTAAACAGTGAATGTATAACACCATTCATAACATATATTCAGATGCCACATTTTACAGATAGTTTCCTAATGAAATATTTTTGGTGTGCCTGAAGTACTAACACTCACTTTTCAATGATCAGGGAGGTTACCACTTTAGGGTCTAATTTATTTCCACAAGGTGTTCAAACTTGAGTTATGTCCCCTGATATAAGAAATTCAAATTACATCATTAGAAACACACTATGTTTGCAACTGATGACTTGACTGCTTTGTCCAAAAAATCTTTTGTACTTGTCATCTCCATCTAGTGCTTAATGTCCTTTCTGTGCAAATCTGGATGAAAGCCAACAAGAGATGTACAGACATTATGTCCAAATCTGGATGAAAGCCAACAAGAGATGTACAAACATTATGTGCAAATTTGGATGAAAGCCAACAAGAGATGTACAGACATTATGTGCAAATCTGGATGAAAGCCAACAAGAGACGTACTGGAAAAACAGCATTATAGAATACTTGAAATAATGTAAATCTTTTTATCTGAATGTTGTTTTCTTTCCGACAGTTCTGCAGGATGGCATCTGTGAAATAAATCAACACAAAATTGTTTCATATCTGGAAAACACGAATCTTGGAACCTGCAAACAACAGTACCTTTATGGTAAGCTGATGGAAAAAGAGAAGCCAGTTCAGACTATTTTGCTTTCCATTTGTGACTTGTACAAGACAGTCTCTTTGGAGTGCCAAAATCTTTCTGCATTGGACTGAAGAATAATGAAATACTTGTAAAGTTTATGGAAATGAATAAACTGGGGCATCTGGATTATCTGCACCCTACCGCTCATAAAAACCTAATCTGTAGGTTTAACTCCAATAAATAACCAAGAAACCAACACTTAAAGGTTGAACCTAGAAAACACTTATTAAAATAGATTTTGATATAAATCAGAGATGAATGCCATAACATATTCACTGCATTGGCAAAACATTTGTCATCTACACATCCTATACTTCCTAATATGATCACTGTCATCTACACATCCTATACTACCTAATATGATCACTGTCATCTACACATCCTATACTACCTAATATGATCACTGTCCTCTACACATCCTATACTACCTAATATCCTCTACACATCCTATACTACCTAATATGATCAGTGTCATCCATACATCCTATACTACCTAATATGATCACTGTCATCTACACATCTTATACTTCCAAATATGATCACTGTGATCTACACATCCTATACTACCTAATATGATCACTGTCATCTACACATCCTATACTACCTAATATGATCACTGTCATCTACACATCCTATACTACCTAATATGATCAGTGTCATCTACACATCCTATACTACCTAATATGATCAGTGTCATCTACACATCCTATACTACCTAATATGATCAATATTACGTAATATTGTAAATGTCTAAAAATAAGTGTTGATAAGAGTTATATTATAAGGAGAAATGACTGACAGATGGATAACAGATGGACTTATCCAATGAAAATGTATGGATAAAGTACTGATAGAAATGTCTGACCTAAAATTCAGAAAGAGGCTTGCAAATAACAGAACTCTGACCATGAACCACTTTGTGAATGATACATCCCAAATGACATGGTACTGCTTTCTCTATGATGACTGGTTTACAAACATTTTCTAAGATGACTGATTTACAAACATTGGTGAATGACAAAGTTTTCAACTATGTTATGGAAACCAATCTCCGGTACAATGACAAACGTCTCTAACTGGAAGCAAATGTATTATGCATGTATGTACATAATATAAGTATACAGTATAAGGCACTTCAGCACAATACTGGCTATACACAAGTAAATGCTACATACCAGAAATGGTGAAGTCAAAAAGCTCACCAAAATCCCCAGAAGATAAACCACTCCAACTGAAAGTATATATGCCCAAAAGACAAGAAAAAAATCTTGAAGAAGGCATACAAAACAATGTGGCAAAATCCCTGATATAGACCAAAATCTTCCTGTTCAAACAACACTCTTTAAAAGAGTTCAGGACCATCTCTGGCAGAACATCATCACAAAAAGACTATCTCTGGTGGAATATCATTACTACATGATCATCCCAAGATGAGTCTCATCAAAGGATTCATCCCAACAAAATCATCTTGGGTTGAATATCAGGATCCAACTAGACAATATCAGGTGGAATATCAGGATCCAACACTACCATCTCAGGTGGAATATTGGAACATAACAAGACTAACCCAGGTGCAACATGAGGGCCCAAGAAGACCATCTCTGGTGGAATATCAGGACCCAACAAGGCAATCTCAGGTGCAATATTAGGGCACAACAAGACCATCTCAGGTAGAATATCAGGACCCAACTAAGCCACCTCAGCTAGAATATCAGGATCCAACAAGACCATCTCAAGTGGAATATCTGGATCCAACAAGGCTACCTCAAATGGAATATGGGGACCCAAAGGCAGCATGCCAAGCCATATAATCTTCATTACTTGCCTCTTACATCATGCAGGAGGCTGTTCGTTCTACATCCCAGAGTGTGATAGCCTATTCAGAATCAGCTAAATGGTGAAAAGTCCCTGTCTGACAGCAGCATTATACATAAAATACAGTCATACATATTATATTTTGTTCTCATATGTTTAAATGAATTAAACTTGGAATGATCATCTATTTAGTCCATCAAGTCAAAAAATTAATAATAGATGCAGAAATTAAAAGTAATGGTCAGTTTAACAATGTAAATTTCTATTTAGAAAACATTACACTTTAGCATTTGTCCTATATTCATGACTATAAAAAAAATATATGCATGCAATCAGTCTGTATTTATTCTTTTTATAAATGTGTTTGTCAACCAACTAATTTTTTATAAAAAGCAGTTTGGCACTCTCTCCAAAGTCACTGTCATATTGGATTTATGTTTATGTTTTTATTCAAATGAGATTTAGTTTCAACACAGCATATGCATTTTGTACGAAGACGTTTATATTTGTGGAACTGTCAATCAAGGGTTGATCTTCAGCTTGTATCATATTTGTCTGCCTCAGACAATCACTATTCCTTTTATACCCCTCCCCCAACCCCTTCCTTATTCCACCATAGCTTCTGTATACCCCTTTTGAGAATTAGAATTTACTGTGGCAAACACCATATTTTTCCTGAATTCTATTTCTGTTTCTCATCAAAGTTAAATTGAGGAGATAATAAATACTACTATCTAGTGTTCTCATCTCCATATGGTGTAATTATCCCCATCTAGTGTAATGCTATTTAGGGTAATTATCCCATCTAGTGTAATTATTCCCATTTAAAAGCAACCATCATAGGTAAGTTATTTTTATAAAATTTAACTAGTTTAGAATGTTTGTTTTAGTTATGCCTGTCACACTCACTCCAGCTGTTCATCCCTGGGATGGAATTGATATAAGAATTATTTATTTCTTGACCTTCTGGTAATAAATGTCTCAAGTTAAAACATTTCATTCACATACACAAGGCATACACCCCAAGTCCCACTTCAATTAATCTGATAATGTCATAACCAGTGTTACCCTGGTTATGGGTGATTGTAAAACTCGTTAATTTTCCTGTAGTTTTTATAGGGCCCCAGGTGACCAAGTGGTCTATGGCACTCACATTTACAGATTGCTCACACAGCTTACATCTGTCCAGGTGAATTTGGGTCAAGGTTCAACCAACATGGGTATGTGAGAAAGTCTCCCATGGGTTGGTGGTTGTTCCTCTACTGAGTATACTGGCTGCCATGTATAGCCTGTCATGTGCTGAAAATGGTGTTGAAACCACACCCCTAAACCCCATATGATACATGTATGTAAATAACATGCGCCAAACTTCAAACAGTACATATTTTAGGTCTTTTGTTTAATAATGCTCCACAGATCAGATTTCACAGTTAACTCTATGAACAAGGCAACAACTAAGACCCTGATTAGCCGATACACTACACAACAGCAGATATGTGTTTATGCTGTTCACAGTTGCTTCATACTTGGGTAAATAGTGCAGACTGGATGACCATGGAAGTTCTTAATGGATAGATGGCAAGACAAAAATGAACCACTTTTCTCAAGGTCTCCACCATTTCTGTATCACTTCAACAATTACATTATTAGAAAGAGGTAATTAACAAAAAGGCAATAAATGACCATAACACATCAATGAAGCACTAAAATGGACCGTAACACATCAGTGAAGCACTAAGATGGACCATAACACATCAGTGAAGCACTAAGATGGACCATAACACATCTGAGGTATATTCTTATATTATTATTCTGGCATGAAATATTATTATTATCTTACTGTCTCGATTCCTTCTTTATTCATGGGTACCAATTCTTGTGGATTTTATAGAGGCTAAAAAAAAACAAACTGACATATTTAATTTAAGATTCTTTGACATAATTAATGTCATTTCTCAGTTACATTTCACTTAATTTAAGTTAAACAATCAGCAATTTCTTCCAAAATCAAAAATGATACCTATCACAAAGAGTGAACTAACAATATTTCTTAACATATTCTCTCATTCTTTTATAGACACACACATGCACAGTTAATATACTCTATACTGGCAGCTAGAAATAATATCACCGTATCCTTAGCTAATACTCATCTTGGACGAATTTTTTCATATGTAAAGCGTTTTCCTTTTGGAACATACGAACCATCCACAATTTCAAAAATTTGATTTTTAATAAAATGAAACTGTTCCACTGCAAATTCATAGAATTCATTCTCCATCTTCCACACTGTGGATTCTTGAATTTTGGCAATAGTTTCTGGCTTGGGAGTAATTTTTACAGCAGTTTTACGCAAATGGGAATGATGACCTGAAAAGAAAGGTGAATAAATTACATCCTTTAAAAGAACATGACATTTTTAAAACAAAAGGATCTGCTTCAAATTTGCTACAAATCTCTCTCACTATAGGGCCCTTCTTTATAACACTTCCATTTCATTTGGTGGTGGTAAAATTATGTTGTTGTTGTTGTTGTTGATGTGGGGCTTAACGCCATTTTTCAGCACACGATAGGCTATACATGGCGGCCAGTATTAATGGTGGAGGAAGAAACCGGGAAATCCCCGGAAAGAACCACCGACCCACGAGAAGCTACTGGCAAGCTTTCTCACATATCCACATTCGCCGAATCCTAGATTCGAACCCACGCAGACAGAGGTGAGATGGCAGTGATCCGTAATGGAGAGCGCTTTAGACCACTCGGCCATAAAATTATGTAACATGTACTTTATTATAAGGTGGTATAATGAAGGAGTACATTATTAATCATGGAGTACCATATATACTCACAGACAAGTCAAATTCAACTGCAAACAAGACAGACTTTGACCTGCTGTCACATAATATGCATGCAGATCAGAGTCTTTTGTGTTTATTCTACTGATTACTTCTAGGAAACTGCACAGACACAGGTCTGCCAGTGCATTATATGACGGCAGATCTGGGTCAGTACAGTTTGTAGTTGGACCCGTAAGTACAGCTGATACACGAATTTAACGACCCAACAAACAATGATTGAGATAGTATACAGCCCTCAACCCCAACCCATCAGAATAAATGAATTCACAGCATTATGAGACAGTAAGACTATACGGAAAATCAATAAATGAGCAGTTTCACTTGAAACACATGCAAAAAACTTCAATATTAACTTAGTACAGCTTGGTGGTGTATGTAAATAAGTCATAATTTATGGACGTTTTTTTTTTTTTGTTTTTTTAACCCAAGGCAGAGCTCAAAGAAAAATTCTTTTCTGACACAGGTCCTGGGCTGGTGACTTAAAAAACCCCATAAAAAGCCCTGACTGAAACTCCAGACTCCAATTTCCACATGCCAAAAATAGAACCCTTTTGTTATTATTTGTCACACAACATCACAATTGCTAAAATTCAGATAGAAATTCATTAGAGATCAAAGGGGTTTGAAGGTAATGCAAGTATCATTAGTGTTCATCACTAGACTCACTAGAGACTGGATGGTCCTGGTGATCAAACTTCTCTACTGGATTCTCTGGAGTGAATTCTGGTCATTATCAAGTTGAGGTATGTTGATATGTTGCAGTGTGTGCAAAGAATTAATTGCCTCCCCCTTATTTTTTTATTTTGCTGGTGTGCTTCACAAAGTAAATCTCCACTGACCAATTCTGACATTTTCTTTTGTTGGGCTTTGCCAACAGTTATTGCTAAATGGCTTAAAGAATTAATCACACTTGAATACTGTTCTCACAATTTAAATGACCATGCTTTGCTTTTTTATATATGTAGTAAAATCCAACTTCAATGAAATGTTGCCAAACTTGATTTACCTTACTGGGTTGTTCTACATCCTGATCATACCTATGCAAATTAACACAATGGTCTTGCCTACTGCAGTCTTCAAACACATCACACTAGCCTGTTGACAGCCAATTAAGTATTACATACTGCAGTCTTCAAACACATCACACTAGCCTGTTGACAGCCAATTATTACATATGTGAAATGGTGGTTTATACTTAACTTCTTTGCCTTTTAATTGCTGTTATTTAAACTGCCCAAAGGATAGTTTTACATCAGCTCCAATCATGACTGTTTACCATTGATACATGCTATATGACTGTTTACCATTCATACATGCTACACGACTGTTTACCATTCATACATGCTACACGACTGTTTACTGTTGATACATGCTACATGACTGTTTACCATTTATACATGCTACATGACTGTTTACCATTGATATGTGCTACATGACTGTTTCCCGTTGATACGTGCTACATGACTGTTTACCATTTATTCATGCTACATGACTGTTTACTGTTGATACATGCCACATTGACTGTTTACTATTTATACATGCTACATGACTGTTTACCTTTGATACATGCTACATGACTGTTCACCGTTGATACATGCTACATGACTGTTTACCATTGATACCTGCTACATGACTGTTTACGATTGATACATGCTACATGACTGTTTACCAATGATACATGCTGCATGACTGTTTACCATTTATACATGCTACATGACTGTTTACCATTTATACATGCTACATGACTGTGTACTGTTTATACATGCTACATGACTGTTTACTTTTATACATGTTACATGACTGTTTACCGTTTATACATGCTACATGACTGTTTACCATTTATATGTGTTACATGACTGTTTACCATTGATACATGGTACATGACTGTTTACCATTGATACGTGCTACATGACTGTTTACCATTTATTCATGCAACATGATTGTACATGCTACATGACTGTTTATCGTTGATACATGTTACACGACAGTTTACCATTTATACATACTACATGACTGTTTATCATTTATACATGTTACACGACTGTTTACCGACTGTTTACCATTTATACATGCTACATGACTGTTTACCATTTATACATGCTACATGACTGTTTACCATTTATACATGCTACATGACTGTTTACCATTTATACATGCTACATGACTGTTTACTGTTTATACATGCTACATGACCGTTTACTGCTGATACATGCTACATGACTGTTTACCGTTTATACATGCTACATGACTGTTTACTGCTGATACATGCCACATTGACTGTTTACCATTTATACATGCTACATGACTGTTTACCTTTGATACATGCTACATGACTGTTCACCATTGATACATGCTACATGACTGTTTACCACTGATACATGCTACATGACTGTTTACGGTTGATACATGCTGCATGACTGTTTACCAATGATACATGCCGCATGACTGTTTACCATTTATACATGCTACATGACTGTTTACCATTTATACATGCTACATGACTGTTACCATTTATACATGCTACATGACTGTTTACTGTTTATACACGTTACATGACTTTACCGTTTATACATGCTACATGACTGCTTACCATTTATACGTGTTACATGACTGTTTTCCATTCATACGTTGTACATGACTGTTTACCATTGATACATGCTACATGACTGTTTACCGTTTATTCATGCTGCATGATTGAACATGCTACATGACTGTTTACCATTGATACATGTTACATGACTGTTTACCGCTGATACATGCTACGTGACTGTTTACCGTTTATACATGCTACATGACTGTTTACCATTTATACATGCTACATGACTGTTTACCGTTTATACATTCTATATGACTGTTAACTGCTGATACATGCCACATTGACTGCTGTTTACTGCTGATACATGCCACACTGACTGTTTACCATTTATACATGCTACATGACTGTTTACCTTTGATACATGCTACATGACTGTTCACCACTGATACATTCTACATGACTGTTTAAAATTGATACATGCTATGTTACTGTTTACAGTTGATACATGCTACATGACTGTTTACCAATGATACATGCTGCATGACTGTTTACCATTTATATATGCTACATGACTGTTTACCATGCTACACGACTGTTTACTGTTTATACATGCTACATGACTGTTTACTGTTTATACATGTTACATGACTGTTTACCATTTAAACATGTTACATGACTGTTTACCATTTATACGTGTTACATGACTGTTTACCATTGATACATGGTACATGACTGTTTACCGTTGATACGTGCTACATGACTGTTTACCATTTATTCATGCTACATGATTGTTTACCATTTATACATGCTACAGGCCTGTTTACCGTTGATTCATGCTACATGACTGTTTCTCATTGATACGTGCTACATGACTGTTTACCATTTATTCATGCTACATGACTGTTGACTGTTTATACATGCTACATGACTGTTTACCATTTATACATGCTACATGACTGTTTACCGTTTACACATGCTACGTGACTGTTTACCATTGATACATGCTACATGACTGTTTACTGTTTATACATGCTACAAGACTGTTTACTGTTGATACATGCTACATGACTGTTTACCATTTATTCATGTTACATGACTGTTTACTGTTTATACTTGCTACATGACCATTTACCATTTATACCTGCTACATGTAAAGGGCATATATTGAAAATGTTTTTTTTTTCTTCTACTATTGAAGATTACTGAAAATTATATTTTCTTGAAACACAACTGTGTCAGTGGGGTTTGGGAGTAAAAAAATCATGTTTTCCGCATGAAACACCATGTTACAATTTGATTAAAATCAGGTCTCCACTTCATGTAGGACAGTGGTGATCTGATTTTAATCAGATTGTGCCATGTTATGGCATTAAGTCAACATCTTTTTTATTTGACAAGCCTAATGTGCACCTCTCTTAGAATATAGGATGGGCCCGATCTGATATTGTAGGGGTCCTGGGCATTGGGTTATCAGATTTTTGAGCAATGCCCAAGGCCATTTTACAAAACAGTGGGGAAATTGTCAGTCCATAGCCAAATAATTTACAAGATGCTCTTAACAGGTAAAGTATTGTGTAAGGAAAACCATAAATACAGAAAAAACAAAAGTTTGTACTAGTTACAGCAAAACAAAAATGAGCAGGGCTAGATTGCTACAAGCTTCTAGTTTTATTTGCCCATGTGAACCTTATCTGGACTACTGCAATATAATACCTCTAATTCAAACATAACAAAACTTTCAAGACTCCAAAAGAGGGCATGTTTAATTCTAGGTCAATGTACAGACAATATCCAGGATGCAATGAATAAAATAAAATACTAATAAATGAAAGGATATTTCTTAGAAAGGAAAATTTCTAAGTAAATATCCATAAAAGCCTGTCCTGTCTACCTAAGCAATCTCTTTCACCAAAGAGATGCTGATGGTACTAAAAATTTAAGGTCCATAAGAAGTAAAAATTACATTATACCAAGGCCAAAGAAGGAATTGTTTTAAAGAAGTTTTCAATATACTGGTCCACTGGTATGGAACAACATTCCCAGTAACATAAGGCAGGCTCCAAGCATTCTTCTTTTCATAACTGATGTCTCAAATGGATGAAATCTTAAGAAAGTATTATCTGCACACTGCTTCTGCACTTTTGGGAATTTTTACTCTTTTGCTTGGAAGTAAAATGGTCTTCTGAAATATTGATATGGAGTCTGAATCATCAAGATGCTTATCATGCCTTTGAAATTGTTTATAGTGGCTTAGTGACCAAATCCAACTTAGGAGCTTGTATTATTCAGTTTCTATTGATGAAAAATGTGCCATGATAACTGTGCTTTTGGCTGGCACAATACATGGACAACTTTGGACTGAATAATTAAAATTTAATGTTCATCCACAGTGCATGACATGCTGTTTATCAACAACTCTGTTGTATTGTGATGTACATCCAGTGTATGCAACATCTTGCTTATCAACAACTCTGTTGTCATCATTATGTATATCTACTGTATGCGACATGCTGCCAATCAACCACTCTGATGCATTATGATGTACATCCAATGTATGCAATGTTGCTGATCATAAACTCTGATGTTTTATGATGTACACTGACTGCATACAACATACTGCTTATCTACAATTTGGGTGTATTATGATGTAGCTCAACTGTACATCACATAGAAAACGTTTTAATACAAAATCTTAATTTTAACATAGGGACGTACTATTCACTCTCCTTGGGTTCTGATTGTGGACAATGCCAACGAAAAAGCAACTTATGAATATGGCTCATCTAATATTGTAACATCTTAAATAACTAGCACTATATTTTAGGTGTCGTAGTCAGAACTGTGTGTGTGTATATATATATATATATATATATATATATATATATATATATATATATATATATATATATAGTGATATGTGGCAATGGCAGAAAAATGTATAGGGCATAAATGGAATTTAACATGGGAATGGCAATGGCACTTTGTGGAATAAGGGGAATTTAACACGGGTCACAGTGACGTCATGGGGTATACAGGGACAAAGGGGTTTTATTGGGACAAATGAAACATAGATATACCCAAAACAAACAAATAATTAGATAACACTGATGGTGACATTGACTCACTATCAGTTAAATACATGCTCAACCAAAACCATCTTTCACATACCATTACTATATAAATCTGTGGCACCTCTAAAGAACCTTGGAAGAGTGGCCTCAAGGACAGCAATAAAATCACTCAGCTCTTCCGTGATTCCCACCACAAAATAATTATTAACTAAATTGTGCTTTGCTTCTTCTAGAGCCCACCTGCTGCCGGAGTTTCTGAAAATACAGATTTAGAAAGTGCCTTTAATATTAAACTTTGAACATGTGTTTTGTCCTCTGGTACTAAATCTGGAGCATAACATCTCCACAGAGACTTTGATTTTAAATTTCACAGAACTGTAATGCTCCACAGAAACTTAGATTTCATGTCTGACAGCACTGTAATGTTCCAGAGACTTTGATTTCACGTTTGACAGCACTGTAATGCTCCACAGAGACTCTGATTTCATGTTTGACAGCACTGCAATGCTCAACAGAGCCTAATTTTATGTTTCACAGCAATGTAATGCTCCACAGAGACTTTGATTTCATGTTTGACAGCACTGTAATGCTCCACAGAGACTAATTTCATGTTTCACAGCACTGCAATGCTCAACAGAGCCTAATTTTATGTTTCACAGCAATGTAATGCTCCACAGAGACTTTGATTTCATGTTTGACAGCACTGTAATGTTCTATAGAGACTAATTTCATGATTGACAGCACTGAATGCTCTAGAGACTAATTTCATGTTTAACAGCACTGCAATGCTCCACAGAGACTTTGATTTCATGTTTCACAGAACTGTAATGCTCCACAGAGACTTTGATTTCATATTTGACAGCACTGCAATGCTCCACAGAGACTTTGATTTCATGTTTGACAGCACTGCAATGCTCCACAGAGACTTTGATTTCATGTTTGACAGAACTGTAATGCTCCACAGAGACTTTGATTTCATGTTTGACAGCACTTTAATGCTCGACAGAGACTTTGATTTCATGTTTGACAGCACTGTAATGCTCTGCAAAGACTCTGATTTCATGTTTGATAGCACTGTAATGCTCCACAGAGACTTTGATTTCATGTTTGACAGTACTGTAATGCTCCACAGAGACACTTATTTCATGTTTCACAGAACTAATGCTCCACAGACTCTGATTTCATGTTTCACAGAACTGTAATGCTCCACAAACTCTGATTTTATGTTTCACAGAACTGTAATGCTTGAAAGAGACTCTGATTTCATGTTTCACAGAACTGCAATGCTCCACAGGCTCTGATTTCATGTTTCACAGAACTGCAATGATCTGAAAGTGATATGCTGATGAAGCAAAACTAATGTGTTCGGTCCAAAGACTAGCACAGTAGCTGATCTGCAAAGATCTAATGGTGGGAACTGAAACCATACCTTTCTCATTAGCAATTTACTGCCTTAACAACCTAGCCACTGCAGCTCCTCTCTCTTTCTGTTATTATATTCTCTTATAGTGTTTTTAAGGAAGTCTGTTCTCGTGATATCAGTGCCTACTGCATGATTCAAAAAGACTAATAGGGTTTCTTGTGTACAGTGTATTTAAATTTGTTTGCTTTTGTAAAATCAATGCCTACTGCAACATTCAAAATTATGTCAGTCCTGTATTATTTCTTGTATGCTGAACTACAAATGATGTTGACCCAGATCTGTTAGCACATAATGTGCTGGTAAATTTAACTAGGATTTCAAGTTTTAACCCTGACCTGCCAGCACTATATGTGATAGATTTAGATTTTGGTCTACACTGTTCAGCACCAGTTATACACTCATAAATAGATACCTCCTCCAAAGCGAGGGAATCCCATGTATGCCATGTGATATTTCCCAATCCAGCATATACTATGTGACATTTCCCAATCTAATAAACCCCATGTGACATTCCCCAATCCAATGTATCCCATGTGACATTTCCCAATCCAATATATCCCATTATGACATTTCCCAATCCAGTGTATTCCATGTGAGATTTACCAATCCCATATATCTGATATGACATTTCCCAATTACAACATATCCCATGTGACATTTTCCAATCTGATGAATCCCATGACATTTCCCAATCCAGTGTATTCCATGTGAGATTTCCCAATCTGATATATCCCATGACATTTCCTGATCACAATGTATCCCATGTGACATCTCCCAATCTGATGAATCCCATGACATTTCCCTATTACAATGTATCCCATGTGACATTTCCCAATCTGATGAATCCATGACATCTCCCTATCCCAGTGTATCCACGACAAATTTCTGAATCTGATGAATCCCATGACATTTTCCTATCACAGTGTATCCCATGACAAATTTCCAAATCTAATGAATCCCATGACATTTCCCTATCATAGTGTATCCCATGACAAATTTCTGAACCTGATGAATCCCATTATGTCATTTCCCAATCCATTGTATTCCATATGAAATTTCCCAATTACAATGTATCCCATGTGACATTTCCCAATTACAATGTATCCCATGTGACATTTCCCAATTACAATATATCCCATTTGACATTTCCCAATTACACTGTATCCCATGTGACATTTCCCAATTACAATGTATCCCATTTGACATTTCCCAATTAAAATGAATCCCTTCTGACATTTCCCAATTACACTGTATCCCATGTGACATTTCCCAATTATAATGTATCCCATTTGACATTTCCCAATTACAATGTATCCCATTTGACATTTCCCAATTACAATGTATCTAATGTGAAGAGATGCTGCCAAGATTTTATATAAAGGGGGACCACCTCCAACCCCAGTCATAAAAATAAGAAGTAATGGGAAGCACTTTACCATTTATTTTGCAGAAGTAAGATTTGTATGTGCCATTTTACTTTATGGAAGGACATCAG
Organism: Megalonaias nervosa; assembly: GCA_016617855.1. Taxonomy (NCBI): domain Eukaryota; kingdom Metazoa; phylum Mollusca; class Bivalvia; order Unionida; family Unionidae; genus Megalonaias; species Megalonaias nervosa. The sequence continues at coordinate 38,492 of JAECUM010001263.1, forward strand.
GGTTACATTTTTTCATGTGCCCGTTCACAGAATGTGTGATAATCAATGGTACATTTTATTTCATGTGCTCTTTCACAGAATGTGTGACAATCAAGGTTACATTTTCAATGTGCACTTTCACAGAATGGGAGACCATCAAGGTTACATTTTTTATGTACACTTTCACAGAATGGGAGACCATCAAGGTTACATTTTCAATGTGCACTTTCACAGAATGGGAGACCATCAAGGTCACATTTTTTATGTACACTTTCACAGAATGGGAGACCATCAAGGTCACATTTTTTATGTACACTTTCACAGAATGGGAGACCATCAAGGTCACATTTTTTATGTACACTTTCACAGAATGGGAGACCATCTTAATACTGGTAGCTTGGACAGATTTTGTCATTAATTTACACAAGATGGAAGAAGACAACATCAGAGACATTGCTATTCATGGTCTTTTTAACTCTCATTAGCATACGGCTCTAAATAATCATAATATTTTTCTAAATTTTATTATCTCTGTATTTCATTAGAAAATTTATATTAATAACTAACATAATTTGAGAACTTAATTGTGATTCTCTATTAAAAACATTTTCTGATATTGCTGCAAGTATTACTAGTAGTGGAATCAAGTCTAATCATTTATCTAACTATGAGTTGCCTCCCTTGAATAAAAACACTGACATGATAGGTGAGTGGATCTATACTTTCTTACTAATTTATTAGTAATAAAAACTATAATTGGCAGAAGAGAATGGACATTGTGTAATTATGCATAGAGAGATTGAAATCTCTTCAAGCCCACCAAAAATATCATTTTGCATGCCATCTAAATGAATGTAAAAACCCTTCCTATGTTTTGTGTTTGTGCTAACATCAACGATTCTTTGCTGACAGTGAAACATGTTCTGCTATAACTCATTAATGATGTTTCAGCCTTTAATAAAAACCAGAACTTAATATACTGAATGTTATTTCACAACTTTCAAAGATCACTATGTAAGAAACTTATTCCACAGTAAAGCCTCACGTTTAGCACACAAATTGTATTGAGGAAAGGTGGTATTGGAATTTGAAGGTGGTCTGATGCCAAAGGGTGTATATTACCTTCATTATCCATTGCTGTAGTACAGGAAATACTACCCTCAGGTCAGAATTCTGTATCATGAGGCTGTGCCGAGTGTTTGATGCAAACTTCTGATCCCAAAGGTGACATTTTTCTATCCAATACCAATGCATAATGCAGAATCATAGTGTGAATAATGAGGCAACTTAAAACAGTCAAAAATCCTTTGAAAATTTGTTCATGTTATAAGATAGCATAAAATGTCATTATAAGATAGCATAAAATGTCAATCTTTCAATGAAATATTCAGTTCAAATTTTAGATAATGTTTAAACACATACTGGTGTTCAACGAACCTTGGTAGTGTCCAATGAGGTAATGGCAATAACACAGTGTCCAAATTATGTACCAAAAGAAGATACCTTTCTACTGAATACTGTTTGTGCAATTTTGCAAATCTGAACAGGTACAAAAAAAAAAAGCCCCCAGTTATTCATACAATTAAATGAGATGGACAAAAATAATGACATGGTCCCTGATTAAAAGTTTGTTCCAGAATTGATTTTCCTTTCATCAATAATAATGAATTTAAAAAAATAACAATCATAACAGCTTTTTGACTCAGAATGACATTATAATCTGTACCTTTAGCTAAGTAGTGTTACACTTGATTTCAACTACTGCACACCACAGGATGCAAGCTGCACTTAACATTTTATGATGTATGTTGCAGTTAACATTTATTTTGGATACTAAGAAAAATCCTCAAATGATGCTGGAAATCGGGTTTTTGCTAGTTATGTACACTATGATTACTATCAAAGGCCATGCAATGGAAGAATGCACTAGAATGATGAAAGATACAGTAGAACCTGTCTTGAAAGACCACCCCATCTGCCAAATAATTATGGTCTCTCAAGACAGGTCATAATACTACATAAATCAGTCAGTGCTTTGAGGACCTGGTCTCTCAAGACAGGTGGTCTTTCATAGCAAAGGTCTTTCAAGACATGTTTTTACTTAGTGATATTCCCCATCAAAGTTTAACATTGAAAAACACAATCACAATGTAGGAATGTGAGAAAAATATGTTCTTTTACTATACCAACTGAAAAATAATTACACAAAGCTGTAATGGAGGGTAGTTGCAATTCAGAGGTGGCTGTAATGAAGGACAGATAAATTTCACAGTGGTTTTAATTTCAGGGTTGCTTGTAATTGAGGACAGTCAGATTGCAGGGGTAACTGTGATGGGGGATAGTTACATTTCATTGGTTGTTGAAATTTATGATAGTCACATTTCAGGGATGGTTTTAAAGGAGGTCAGTTATGTTTCAGGGGTAGTTGTACTGGAGGCTAGTCACATTTCAGGGATGGTTTTAAAGGAGGTCAGTTACGTTTAAGGGGTAGTTGTACTGGAGGCTAGTCACATTTCTGGAGTGGTTATAATGGAAGTCGGTTACATTTTGGGCTGTAGAGGAAGATAGTTTGATTTCAGGGGTGGTTGTGATGTAAGATAGTTACATTTCAGATGTGGCTGTAATAGAGAGTCATATTTCAGGATAGTTGTAAAGGAGGATAGTTACATTTCTGGGATGGTTTCAATTTAGGAGTCACAATTCAGAGGTTGTTGTGATGGGGAACAGCCGCATTTCACAGCTGTGATGGAAGACAGTCACATTTCAGGGGTGGTTGTGATAGAGAATAGTTCCATTCTTGGGTGGTTTTAATTTAGGACAGTCACAATTCAGAGGTGGTTGTAATGGGGAACAGTCACATTTCACAGACAGCTGTGATGGAAGACAGTCACATTTCAGGGGTGGTTGTGATAGAGAATAGTTCCATTCTTGGGTGGTTTTAATTTAGGACAGTCACAATTCAGAGGTGGTTGTAATGGGGAACAGTCACATTTCACAGACAGCTGTGATGGAAGACAGTCAAATTTCCGGGTGGTTGTAATGGGGAACAGTCACATTTCACAGACAGCTGTGATGGAAGACAGTCAAATTTCAGGGTGGTTTTAATTTAGGATAGTCATATTCCTGGAGTGGTTGCATGGAATGGTTTTACTATATTTTGGAAGCCATCATTCATCACTTCGTAGCTACAAGTTAAAGCGCATCACTGAACTAATGTAACTTAATTACATTTTAATGTTTGTACTATCATGTGACTAAACAATTTAAAATGTCTGAAATTTTACACATCAGGTCTTGTTTTAGCTTGTGACAGAAAGGGCAAAGGATGTTAGATTACTTGGTTGGACTAAATAGATTCATTAGATCTGTGCATAAAATGGACTGAAACAAAATTATACAGATATTTCTTGCTAGGATAAAATTTAATGAAGCCCGATATTAACTTCAGACTCACAATACTGTGGATAATACTTCAGTCTCACAATGCTGTGTATAATATTTCAGTCTCACAATGCTGTGGATAATGCTTCAGTTTGGGGCCCTGAGTGGCCGAGTGGTCTAAAGCGCTCACCGTTACAGATCACTGCCATCTCACCTCTGTCTGCGTGAGTTCGAGTCTCAGGCTAACGTGAGCACGTGAGAAAGCCTGCCAGTAGCTTCTCGTGGGTCGGTGGTTCTTCCCGGGGTTTTCCAGGGTTCTTCCTCCACCAATTATACTGGCCGCCATGTATAGCCTATCTTGTGCTGAAAAATGGCGTTAAACCCTACAACAACAACAACAACAAATACTTCAGTCTCACAATGCTATGGATAATAGTTATTCTCATTATGTTGTGGATAATACAACAGTCTCACTATGCTATGGTTAACAGTGCAGTCTCACCATGCTATGGATAATACTTCAGTCTCACTATGCTGTGGATAATACAACAGTCTCACTATGCTGTGGACAAGAGTTCAGACTCACAATACTGTGGATAATACTTCAGTCTCACAATAATGTAGATATGCACTTTACTGTGCATAATACTCAGTCTCACAATGCTGTGGATATTACTTAAGTCTCACAATGCTGTGGATATTACTTAGCTATGGATAATACCTCAGTCTCACAATGCTGTGGATAATACTTCAGTCTCACAATGCTGTGGATATTACTTCAGTCTCACAATGATATGGATAATACTTCAGTCTCACAATGCTGTGGATAATACTCTAGTCTTACAATGTTGTGGATAATACTTCAGTCTCACAATAATGTAGATATGCACTTTACCGTGCATAATACTTCAGTCTCACAATGCTGTGGATATTACTTCAGTCTCACAATGCTGTGGATATTACTTCAGTCTCACAATGCTTGGATAATACTTCAGTCTCACAATGCTGTGGATAATACCTCAGTCTCACAATGCTGTGGATAATACTTGTCTCACAATGCTGTGGATATTACTTAAGTCTCACAATGCTGTGGATATTACTTAGCTATGGATAATACCTCAGTCTCACAATGCTGTGGATAATACTTCAGTCTCACAATGCTGTGGATAATGCTTTAGTCTCACAATGCTGGGGATAATACTTCAGTCTCACAATGCTGGGGATAATATTTTAGTCTCACAATGCTGGGGATAAAACTTCAGTCTCACAATGCTGTGGATAAAACTTCAGTCTCACAATGCTGTGGATAATACTTCAGTCTCAAAATGCTGTGGATAAAACTTCAGTCTCACAATGCTGTGGATAATACTTTAGTCTCACAATGCTGTGGATAATACTTCAGTCTCACAATGCTTTACACTTTAGTCTCACAAATTTTCAATCACCTATTAAAAGTGTCAACTCTTTATAGCTTGTTTGATACATATTTTTGACTTTAATTGACTTTACGTCCATTTTTTTCACAAGTAATCCAGACTATTCATGCAGAGAATTTGATTTACAAACGTCTTAGTATTATATTATTACAGACACAAGTGGCATTTACTGAGAAATTCCTCAGTTGGGGAATTACTTAATTCAATGTTGAATTATTGGCCATGTGAGGGCTGGCAAAAGTATAATTTGTTTTATTGGGAACTACATGTACTGGTACATGAAATATGGGAGGGATTTTTCTCATATTCCTATTTATATATGATCAATTTTTTAAGTGCAGAAAAAAAATGGGGAATACCTATTTTACCATGTGAATGTTGTCTTTCATTACATGATCTTCTACTGAGACCATAGTAAACATGAAATGACAAAAGCTCCCTGATTTTCATGATCACTTGAGCATTTTCTCAACATAATCCAAATAAACATTAACTGCAAAATATTTACACCCTAAAATGTTCAGCAGATGTAGTTAATGTTCCACAAACAAGACATTTGCATTGCTCAACCTAGCCATAGAAGTCTGTGTTCTGGTTGCGAGTAGAAAAAGACCTTGTTGTAAATATTATAGTTATCAAAATTAATTTTCTCATGAATTTTAAACAAAATATTAAATTTACGATCCAAGCTGAATCTTGGAGACAAGAGCAAACTTCAGATTTTACCTGCTGACATTCTTATTATTATTATTTTATAAAATATCTTTATTACACAATTCTGACACAACTGCTATTACCTGCATGACCATTCTATCTTACAGGTGTGATGCAAATGGAATGCCAGCAAATCTTGTTTATTTTACAGGTATGATGCAAATGGGATGCCAGTCAATCTTGTCTATATTACAGGTGTGGTGTGAATGTGATGCCATCAAATCTTATCTATCTTTACAGGTGTGATGCAAATGGGATGCTAGCAAATACTGTCTATCTTACAGGTGTGATGCAAATGTGATGCCAGCAAATCTTGTCTGTCTTACAGGTGTGATGCAAATGGGATGCCAGTCAATCTTGTCTGTCTTACAGGTGTGATGCAAATGGGATGCCAGCAAATACTGTCTATCTTACAGGGGTGATGCAAATGTGATGCCAGCAAATCTGCTCTATCTTACAGGTGTGATGCAAATGTGATGCCAGAAAATCTTGTCTATTTTACAGGTGTAATTTAAATGGGATGCCAGAAAATCTTTTCTATTTTACAGGTGTGATTTAAATGGGATGCCAGCAAATCTTGTCTATCTTACAGGTGTGATGCAAATGGGATGCCAGCAAATCTGCTCTATCTTACAGGTGTGATGCAAATGGGATTCCAGCAAATCTGCTCTGTCTTACAGGTGTGATGCAAATGGGATGTCAGCAAATCTGCTCTATCTTAAAGGTGTGATGCCAGCAAATCTTGTCTATTTTACAAGTGTGATGCAAATGGGATGCCAGTAAAGGCTTGAGATACAAAACACACTCATGTCATCATACTGAGTGACAACTAAACGATATTCACACATGATCACCTACAACTACACCTGAAGACACTCCAATGATAGCCTCTGCTATGATAAACCTCCCATAATACCTGAAGACTGCAATAATAACCTTTCACAACACCTGAAGACTGTGCAATGACAACCTCCCATAACACCTGAAGACTGTGCAATGACAACCTCCCACAACACCTGAAGACTGTCCAATGATACGCCTCCCATAACACCTGAAGACTGCAATGATACCCCCTCCCCAGCATCTGAATTGCAGTACATGTCTTGCCAGTTCCTACTGAAGGTGAGACAACAAAGGAAGGTGGATTAATAAACTGATTCTATAATGCAGATACTTTTCATGGATGCAAATCTGAATTTTTTTTTCAAAAACAAACTTTTAACTTGGTAACTGTTATATCACAGTTGCTGCATACCTAAATAAGTTAGGGTAGTGATACATTTTAAAAGTTTCTATGTTCTAAAATTTCTCCACTGCTAAAAATGAACTCTATATGGTACAGTATGTATATTTCCGATGAAGTCCTTACCGGCAGCCAGCAGACTGACCACAAAAGAAAGGTATCTGCAGCCACAGGTTTTCTGGATCACAGTCATGCCCTCCTTTCTCCACACACTCATCAAAGCTCTGAAATAAAGGCAAACTGTGATAAACCCTGGAAACAGTTCAAACTTTCACACAAATCACATTTACAACTGGAATGAGCTACCTCACTAGGCAAATGTCAAAATTTACAGCAATACAATTAATAAAGTACATACTGTATATGCCCTAATTAATGCCCCCAGGGGCATTACAATTTCCAAATGGGAGTCACTTATTAGAGCACAATAATGAAAGCTAAAGTTGTTCTTGGATGTACTCTTATAATGACCATATGTATATCTGGGGGTCTTTCTGCCACTGAATTCAGCCATTGTAAATATCAGCACAGTTAAAATGATCAATCAATTTTCCCACTCAATAGCTGGTTGCAATAGGACCAGTAAGTCTTTGAACTTGCTGTCCAGCTATTGCATCATGCTTAACACTTTGTTTGTGTCTGTGACTTTAATAATTTATATGTTGATACAGCCACTGTAACAGTGTGATCAACTGAGACTGCTGCATCATGGATGTGAAGCAGACGGGTATTGAAAAACACCAGTCTTACACCGTATCTATAAAAAAAAAATTCGTGGGGGGGGGCATTAATTAGGGAATATACAGTTTACAGTATTCCCTCATTATAACATTATCCATGGAAGACAAAGTCTAATGCTATCCATGGGAGACAAAGTCTAACGCTATCCATGGGAGACAAAGTCTAACGCTATACATGGGAGACAAAGTCTAACGCTATACATGGGAGACAAAGTCTAATGCTACACATGGGAGACATAAAGTCTACTACCTTATAGTAAGACTGCCTTATAATGAAGTACCTGATGCATACAATTCATCACATTACCCACCTTATAACCAGACCCATTATAATGAATGGCCTTATATTAAGGGAGTGTTGTATACCATTGGAAGTTTTGATACCATTGTGACATCATGGTCTTTCCTTGTAACCCAGTGCAATGGTGAATAGTACTGTGACATTATAACCTTTCCTTGTGACATAGTGCCATGGAGAAGTACTGTAATACTATTATTACATTCACGACTGCTTTGGAATGTAGTCTTCATTGCTCAGATGTTGGAATGTGTCATCTATGACATAGAGAATAAGCTTAGAAACCTGGTGGTAATAATCAGCCTTGGATGAGTGACCAATAACAGTGACTGAAAACCATCTACTATTGACGAGGCTTTATGATTGATTTGCATGCATAGCCACCATCTAACACTGACAGAAAAGAATCTACTGAAGGGACCTTTTGATTGATTTGCATGCATAGCAAAAACCTAACAGTGACTGAAAAGCATCTAATGAAGGGACTTTTTGATTGATCTGCATGCAAAGCAACCATCTAACATTGACTGAAAAGCATCTAATGAAGGGACTTTTTGACTACTTTGCATGCATAGCAACCATCTAACATTGACTGAAAAGCATCTAATGATGGGACTTTTTGACTACTTTGCATGCATAGTAACCATCTAACATTGACTGAAAAGCATCTACAGAAGGGGCTTTTTGACTGATTTGCATGCACAGCAACCATCTAACATTGACTGAAAAGCATCTAATGATGGGACTTTTTGATTGATTTTCATGCATAACAACCATCTAGCACTGAAAGGATCCACTGAAGGGGCTTTTTGATTGATTTGTATGCATAGCAACCATCTAACACCAACTGAAAAGCATCAACTAAAGGTTTTTTTTCAATACTTTGCATGCATAGCAACCATCTAACACTGACAAGCATCCATTGAACAGGCTTTTTGATTACTTGGCATGCATAACAACCATCTAACACTGACTGAAAAGGATCCATTGAAGAGGCTTTTTGATTACTTTGCATGTGGAGATATACTGTTTAGCAGATATCAGGATGAAATGTATCCATTCCATAGAACTCCTGAATAATTAGGAGTCACCCAAAACTTGGATGAAATTTAGCAACTCAGTGGTAAATGATGAGGAGTTACCCAATTTATCAATTCCTTCATACTCCTGAATGATTAAAAGTTACCCAATTTATCAATTCCTTGGTACTTCAGAATGATTATAAGTTACCCAATTTATCAATTCCTTGGTACTCCGGAATGATTAGAAGTTCCCCAATTTATCAATTTCTTGGTACTCTGGAATGATTAGAAGTTACCCAAATCTCAGACAAGTGACAGATCAGTCCAGAGATACAAAGGACAACAATTCTATCTGCAACTGGCCCAGAACAAAAGAAATCATTGTTTGGTTAGTAAATTTCCATGTAGTCCAGAACACAAGAAATCATTGTTGGGTTAGTAAATTTCCATGCAACCCATAACACAAGAAATCACTGTTGGGTTAGTAAATTTACATGCAACCCATAACACAAGAAATCATTTTGGGTTAGTGAATTTCCATGTAGCCCAGAACACAGGAAATTATTGTTGGGTTAATAAATTTCCATGTAGCCCAGAACACCAAAAAAATAATTGTTGATTTGTAAATTTCCATGTAGCCAGCCCAAAGTTTGTACAGAAAAGAGGATTCCAAATGAGATGGCTTTCTATGCATCCTCCATGTATAGAAGTGGAATATGCACTGATAAAAGTACCATATATACTCCTTTATAAGTTGGATCTGATAAGTCAGGTCCAACTGCAAGCAACAAAGACCCAGATCTACGATTACATAATACACCAACAAATCTAGGTCTATAAAGTTTCATAGGACTAATCAGTAAACCAAGCAACACAGACCAAGATCTGCTGGTATATTATGTGACAGCAGATTGGGGTCTATTTTGTTGGACCTAATTTTATAAGTGAGAATATATGGTGTCCTTAATATATTGCAACAATTTTAATGGTTGACTCAATTAAGAGAACATGTCTGTTAATTAGGAGAACATATTTGCGACCATCAAGAGAACATGTTTGTTTGTTACAAATTTTCTTTAAAATGCATAAGAAACTGGGGATACCCTATTTCACACTTAGCAAAAATAATGTGAGATCTTACTGTAAAAGAACAAGAAGCCCAAGTGAACATGGTACTGCTTACCTGACTTTGACAGGTGACAGAGACAAGGAAAAAGGAAATATGGATGGTATGGACACGTAGTGAGCATGCTTTTGGACATGCATGCATCTGATTTCTTGTGTCTTGAACTTTATCTACATGTAATATGATGCAGAGAAATGATATTTGGTCTCATTTGCAATTTTAGTGGGATCTGTATATGACAACAAAGTTTTCAAACCCTGATGCAGCCTAGTGGATGGTTTAAGTTGGGTAGGATATAATAAAAGTCATATTTTCCTTTTTAAAAAAAAAACTGCTGACATTTTCAATAGCTTTCAACTGTAGTTGTAGGGCACATATTATGTACCAGATGCTGAAATGTAACTTCAAACAAATAACCATGGTTCTTGCATGCCAACTGGTGATGTTGAAATACAGCATATAAACAATATCCATGGTAATCATGTGCTGACCAAAGTTACATAGAATTAATTCAGAAAAAAGTTGTCATCCATTAAAAACTAACCTCTTTATCCCCTGCTTTTTTCCTCTTCAGATTGGGACGGAAATCATCGCCATAACGAATGAAATAGTAATAAGACAGCATTCTGTCCAAAGGATCCCTGATGATATTGATGTATATTGGTCTCCTGTAGTAACCAAATCTGGAATATACATTTATTAACAATGTTAAAACCTTTACCATGACATGGCAAAAAATATACATTTATTAACAATGTTACAACCTTTACCATGACATGGCACAAAATATACATTTATTAACAATGTTACAACCTTTACCATGACATGGCACAAAATATGCATTTATTAACAAGGTTACAACCTTTATCATGAAACAGACCAAAATTCTTAAGTCACTTCTGACTAAAATAGTCATCACTCCAGGAAATATAGAAATGTATTCATGGAACACATGCCCCACTATTTGTACCTGAAATGTAAGAGATAGAGATAGACAGACTAGGTAACAAATAATATTAGAAATCACAAGTTCTGGAGTCACTGTTATATCAATCACTTTGATACATAATGCAGCTATGGCATAAATCCATTAGAAGCATTTAAAGCGTTAGAATGCATAATCCAGCCATTCTTAAATGGTACAAGGTCATAACTAACATGTCCAATGGAGCATATTTTCAGTAACTGATTGTTAATGACCTTTCATTTCTTCAGTCATTTTAAGACAATAGATTTGCTACATTTCTGATTTATCGTTTCTTTTGATTATATTAGCATATCACACTGGTTCATGCCATGCAGAAATCAGAACATATTTTAATTAAGTGATCTGATATGCTGTTTCATTCCTTCAGTCATTTCAATACAAAGATTTACTGAACCATATTTTTGATCTATTGTTCATCTGGTTAAATTGGGGTATGACATTGGTTCTTGCCTTGTAGAAATCAGAGTTATAGCCCTTTGGGAATGAGATATCTTAAATAAATAGGAAAGAATTATGGCCCTTAGAGAATGTAGTAGCTTTCTGCAAATAAAGGCATAATCTATTGTGTCCCAGTACCTATGCACACTGCAGTAATGGGTGAATACAAATGTGAATTTACTCTAATAGTCTTGGATTGGTCTCATTTGCAATACTGCTTTCAAGTGATTTGTAGAGCAATTGACAATCATAAATATTAAGAATTGTGACTGTCTGAACCTATCTGGAGCTTTGATACATTCATAAAAGAAATGACTTTCCAGTACATTACAACTCAAAGATTCCAAGAGAAATCAGCCATCGTAAAACCTTCCATCTATTGTGTAATCCATCAGATTGATGAATCTTTTGACTTTACACAAGTAAATGCAGGACAATATGCTCCCAAAGAAGTAAATGTAGTGGAATTCTGGTGTAGTACTTTTCATTCATATATTGATTACATATGTAAAACCCTCTGTACCATAGTATACTACAGCAAATTTCCACATTGTCTTCTAATGGCATTTCAGATGAGTAGAAATTCAAATTCAAAGGTTCTCTCCCTTTTTTGAGATGAAATAATTGTTTGAATCTTACATCCATTGGTTATAAGAAAATTACACAAGTTACTCTCAGACAAAATTCATTTATTTGATGGGTTTCTTTGTTTTAAAACTGTTAAAAATGCAATGTGGACTTCATAGTGTAATCTCTTGTAAAAGGGATTAGCAAAATAATTTAGATACTTTTTTTAAAGAAAACAACCCAAAATACGGCCGACCCACCAAACCTCCAATTTCATGCCCATTTATCTTCTCTTTAATACTTATTTTAATTTGCTCTCAGTTTCATCAGTGTTATTGAAGCACATGATTCCACAGTACAGTTTCATCAGTGCTATTGAAGCACATAATTCCATGGTAGTTTCAGTGTTATTGAAGAACATGATTCCATAGTACAGTTTCATCAGTGTTATTGAAGCACATGATTCCACAGTAGTTTCATCCATGTTATTGAAGCACATAATTCCAAAGTACAGTTTCATCAGTGCTATTGAAGCTTATGATTCCACAGTACAGTTTCATCAGTGTTATTGAAGAACATGATTCCATAGTACAGTTTCATCAGTGCTATTGAAGCACATGATTCCACAGTAGTTTCATCAGTGCTACTGAAGCTCATGATCCATAGTACAGTTTCATCAGTGTTATTGAAGCACATGATTCCATAGTACAGTTTCATCAGTGTTACTGAAGCACATGATTCCATAGTACAGTTTCATCAGTGTTTCTGAAGCACATGATTCCATAGTACAGTTTCTTCAGTGTTATTGAAGCACACGATTCCACAGTACAGTTTCATCAGTGTTATTGAAGCACATGATTCCATAGTACAGTTTCATCAGTGTTATTCAAGCATATGATTCCACAGTACAGTTTCATCAGTGTTATTCAAGCACATGATTCCATAGTACAGTTTCATCAGTGTTTCTGAAGCACATGATTCCATAGTACAGTTTCTTCAGTGTTATTGAAGCACACGATTCCACAGTACAGTTTCATCAGTGTTATTGAAGCACATGATTCCATAGTACAGTTTCATCAGTGTTATTCAAGCATATGATTCCACAGTACAGTTTCATCAGTGTTATTCAAGCACATGATTCCATAGTACAGTTTCATCAGTGTTATTAATAATAATAATAATAATAATAATAATAATAATAATAATAATGACTTAATTCAAAGAAGAAGCTCATTTGGTCATTTGGTCAACTGACCAATCTTCCATGAGGCCTTCTACAATGACATTTGTGTAAATATAGCACAATTTTTACAAGATAAGGTGTCTTTAGACAATAAATGCTGTTAAAAACTTGACAACTGATCTACTGCTACAATAAAATATGTACTTCAAGGATGAGTACATACAGGATTCATACAAATAGCAGTAGTGAACATGTGTACAACATTATAGGTGAGTACATATTAAAAATGTAAAAAGTAGTAGTACCGAGTTAAACAAAATCAATACAAATGATTGCTTCTGTAGATGATGACTAAGAAGCTTTTTAAAAGCTTGGCATGTGTCAGCTGACTTTAAATAAGGTGGTATGGAATTCCATAGTTTGGCTCCAGAAAAAGCAAAACTCTTTTTTTAAAACTCTGAATATGGTTATAACTTGTTGTTTGAGATGGATCTTAGTTCATACATATGTAAATTTTTAACAAATTTAAAATATGATAATCAGGAGCCAAACATGTAAGGATTTATAGACTAGTAAACCCTTCTGAAATTGGGTTTTCTGCTGAAATGGAAGCCACTCTAGGGTTTTAAAGATTTGTTGATGGTGTATCTAAATCTGCATCAAGAACAGCTCTAACTACTCTTTTTTGAAATTTCAGTAATCTGTCCTGACTTTCTACACCACTACTACCCTAGACAGAACAACAATATTCTAGGTGTGGCATGATATATACATTGTAGAATATCTTTCTCTGTTCTTGCGGGAGATAAGATTTTATTCATCAGTGTTATTGAAGCACATGATTCCATAGTCCAGTTTCATCATTGCTATTTTGGATTTTTTAAATTAGTTTTGTGTTTAATGCCATTTTCCAGCATATGACAAGTTATACATTAAGACCAAATATCAAAACCCCTTTGAAGAACCACCAACCCATCTGAAACTACTGGCAAGCTTTCTCACATACCCATGTTAACCAAGCCCAGGACTTGTGCTCATGCATACAGAGGTGAGATGTAGTGACCTGTAAAGGTGAGTGCCTTAGACCACTTGGCCATCCTGGTCCCTCCCTATTCACACACACACAAGTTAGACCACTTGGCCATCCTGGTCCCTCCCTATTCACACACACACAAGATGATATTCAACATTAGATCTTATTAACAGGGATAAACTGTCAGCAATTTCGAAGATCAAAAAAATCTGCTAACACTTAATGCATGTTCAAAATTTTTGATGATGTCACACAGGTAATATATAATGAGCAAACCAATTACAATCAACAGTTTTCAACATATATAGTGAAAACACCTGTTGAGTCAGATATTGACATTTATAGCTATTTTGTCTGAGAAGATGAAACTGAAAACTATTGCATTATTTGTTTCAATGCTCAGTATCTTTTTGAAATTGAATGTTGTTAACATGCCAAAAAAATAAACTCTGGCTAAAATTATATGTTGCTAATATGCCAATAAGAAAGAATTTCTAAAATTGTTTGTTGTTAACACATATCCATCTCCCTGCTGATGATGTGTATATAAAAACACAGCCAACTGCCAGCCATATTTTTGTTTATATAAATTCAAATATCCTACTGCGTGCCATAATGTTCTTGTGTTTAAAAACAATCAACTGTGATAATGTTGCATATATGAAATACACATCCAACTGCCTGTCATAATTTTGTTGTGTACACAAATACACATCCAACTGCTTGTCAAAAAGTTGTTGTGTATACAAATACACATCCAACTGCTTGTCAAAATGTTGTTGTGTAATAAATACACATCCAACTACCTGTCATAATGTTGTTGTGTATACAAATATACATCCAACTGCCTGTCATAATGTTGTTGTGTATACAAATACACATCCAACTGCCTGTCACAATGTTGTTGTGCATACAAATACACATCCAACTGCCTGTCATAATGTTGTTGTGTATACAAATACACATCCAACTGCCTGTCATAAAGTTGTTGTGTATATAAATACACATCCAATTGCCTGTCATAAAGTTAAGTATATAACTACATAACCAACTGCCTGTCATAATGTTGGTATGATATAAACAAATATCCAATTGCCTGCCATAATGTTGTTGAGAATATAAACACACAACCAACTACTACCATCATGTTGCTGTGTATATTAACACATATCTAACTATTTGCCATAATGTTGTTTTGTATATAAACACATCCCATCGCCTGCCATAAAGTTTTTGTGTAAATCAACATGCATCCAACTGCCCTGACCATGATCTGCTGTTTTATAATGTATATCTGCAAATTGGGGTCCATATGATGTTGGCTTTGAATAAAGTTTGTATTTTACTTAAAGGAATTTGGAAATATATTGCTTATTAAATCTAATTATAGTCATCTCTCAGTATAATGCTTTTCCACAAAAGTGTACAGTGTTGCAGGCCAGGTACTGGGATACATTACACATAATACAGTGATCTCCATTTGAATACTGTTTAAGGCAACTGTGAAAGTGTACTATGTTATATGTGAGAATGTTTACAATGTATACATCTGATGTGTGTAAATTCCACTACTAAGCATTCCAGTTGCTTGCAATTCATGCATGCATGTTGAAATTCCATATTTACTGTAATTTGTGATTGGATATTTGAACTACATGTATTTGATTTGGAACAGTATATTAGACATAGATACATTTTATTTTATGTCAGAATTACATCATGTAATAAGAACCATTACCTCGCTGGAGCTTTTTAACTATGTAAAAATGTTGTGGATGGATAATATTCTGTCAGTTGGGAGACTGGCATATGTCCACATTTTTTGTCCTAGATAGATGAATTTAATTATTCCAATCAGTTAATATTTAAACTTCGCTTGTCATAGGGTGGGGTCCATGCAGCCCCCCCCAAACTTTATCCATTGCCTGATACCCTTAGTTTTACTTGTAATGAGCCCATAATGGGAATGGGCCATAGTCTGATAGACCTGACATATTTTCCCCAATACCCCTTGGGCAATCAGTTTGAAAAGTGGCTGCCAAAATGGGCAATCAATTTGAAAAGTGGCTGTCAAACTGTTGACAGTAATAGTATTTACAAAAACGTTTCAGAAGGTGGGGTAAGGAAAATTCCCACTGTTGCAGCCAATCCGTAAAATGAATATTGTGCAAGAATTTAATGGGCTTATTTGGACCA
This sequence comes from Megalonaias nervosa, assembly GCA_016617855.1. Lineage (NCBI taxonomy): Eukaryota > Metazoa > Mollusca > Bivalvia > Unionida > Unionidae > Megalonaias > Megalonaias nervosa. The sequence goes on from JAECUM010001263.1 coordinate 54,836, forward strand.
ATCACCACTTGACTGATTGTGGATTTTATGGCACATTAGCACTGTAAAGCTATATAGCACCAGAAAAAATGTTACCTACATGATAAAAAAGGTTCATTACTAATCAGCAATAAAAGTACACAACAACAATGATATGGTAAATATATATGATACTTCCAGATCAGTGGGGGTTGTAAGTGATATGTATAAAGGATACTTAGAAAATAAAAGATAAATTAGGGTGATTAACAGTACAAATGCTGCTTAAAAATACTCAAAGAAAATAGGACTGCAGAATAATAAAAATGATATGTTAACATAATGCCATATAAACAATAAGAAACTGCATGGTAAAGTGTCCTGACTATGTGATAAAATTACATAATGTACCTAGATGCATGAACATACCTGCAATATAAATGGGACATCATACTGGGGTACAATATACAGTGGGATAACTGTACTTATATTTTTATGCTAATGCTTCATGATTACCATATATACTAGCTTATAAGTTGAGTCAAACTGCAAACAACAAAGATCCTGATCTGCCATAGCATAATGTGCCTGCATACCAGGGTATACGTTGTTTGTTCTACTGATTACTCCTAACAAATTGCCCAGACCCACATCTGCCAGTGAATTATGTGATGACAGATCTGGATCTGTGCAGTTTGTTGTTGTTGTTGTAGGGTTTAACGTCCTTTTCCAGCACACGATAGGCTATACATGGCGGCCAGTATAAATGGTGGAGGAAGAACCCGGGAAAACCCTGGAAAGAACCACTGACCCACGAGAACCTACTGGCAAGCTTTCTCACATATCCACATTGGCCAAATCCGAGTCTCGAACCCATGCAGACAGAGATGAGATGGCTGTGATCCGTAACAGTGAGCGTTTTAGACCACTTGGTGACTTGGGGCTCCTTGTGCAGTTTGCAGTTGACTCATAAGGGAGTATATAAGGTACCAGTTTTAGTCATTTAAAACCATAACTGCCTGGGCCTTTGGATGAATCAGGCTTTTCCCTCCAAAGCCAATCACACTGAAGCCTCATTTCTATTGAATCTGGCAGTAAATTTAGACAATGAACAAACGGGAACAATAATTTTACAACTACAAAATTAACACCAACCAAAAAATCAATCTCACAACCTGCTTGTAAATTAACTGAATCAGTTCCCCAAAATTAGTGGTGAATATGATCATGGGAACTTGTAAATTCTTTGCTGATTTATTGCTGCTGAACTTCTGATTATATGGAGCTTAATGAAACGAAAAGAATTAATGCTGAGTTTTCACACTCGATACTTGATTGAATTCATCTGTCAAAAACATTGTCTAGACTACTTTCTGACACAAATGAGAGGGACACACTAGTTATATGATTATTTGGTGAGTCAACCTTCACAAGACTGAGTGGGACACATCAGCTGTTTGATAACTAGACAAGTCAACTTTATACGACTGAGTGGGACACATTTGCTGTTCGATAACTAGACAAGTCAACTTTTACAAGACTGAGTGGAACACATCATTTGTTTGGTAACTAGACAAGTCAACCTTTACAAGACAGTGGGACACATCATTTGTTTGGTAACTAGACAAGTCAACATTTACAAGACTGAGTGGGACACATCATTTGTTTGGTAACTAGGCAAGTCAACCTTTACAAGACAGTGGGACACATCATTTGTTTGATAACTAGACAAGTCAACCTTTACAAGACAGTGGGACACATCATTTGTTTGGTAACTAGACAAGTCAACCTTTACAAGACTGAGTGGGACACATCATTTGTTTGGTAACTAGGCAAGTCAACCTTTACAAGACAGTGGGACACATCATTTGTTTGGTGAAGACAAGTCAACCTTTACAAGACAGTGGGACACATCATTTGTTTGGTAACTAGACGAGTCAACCTTTACAAGACAGTGGGACACATCATTTGTTTGGTGACTAGATAAGTCAACCTTTACAAGACAGTAGGACACATAAGCTGTTTGATTATCAGACAAGTCAACATTTACACTTTTGATGCAACTAATCACCTAAACAAATTTACATGCATCTACTTCAAATAAATTATAAAACAAGTACAGTGTACCAGCAATCTTTTGGATCTGAATAAGTTGTAACTTTTATACTTTTATATAGTGATAACCTGCCTATAGCAACTACTTGCCTTAAACAACTGTCGGAGACATATACAGACCCTGAAATGGGTAATTTGGCCAAGTCTGCATTATGTTTACATTCTATTCATGTCTGTATTTCATCTATCATTCATCTCAATGTTTCTGTTTCTGGTTTTGGATTTTGTCTTGGCTTCATTTATCACTTCCATCCATTTTTTCATTGGAACAAAATGGAAATTCAATTACTAATATCCAGTTTCCCATTATCAAGGGTGCTAAAGTGAGCCCACAAATGCCATCATATTTTGTTTGGTTAAAAGTGTGTCTTAATGAATGGTCCAATGTTATACAACACAGCAACACAAGTAGGTCATTAAGTGCCAGGGCATTTGGAGTAATCTGCCTTGTCCGAGGACACAGCACAGTACCTGTCCTTGTCTGATAGTAGGATTCGAACCTGGACTCTTTCAGTCATTAAGTCAGGCATGCTAAACACTGTGCCAATGTTGCACTTGCCTACTGAACTCTGAAACCCACAGTGGAATTTTATTTAATGAAATAGCAAATGCACAAGATGAAAAAGACAGCACTAAATTTACAATAAAATATAACTACAACTACAATTAATGTACATTATAGTTGTTGAGAATATCTTGGCAAATTTTATTTCTTAATTTGTTTAATTCAATTGAAGATTGCAAAGATACAACCACGGGTAATCTCATCATACCGATGTCAGTTGTCTTTTTTACACTGGCCTTAACATGAACAGCTGGCTGAAAAACTGTCTGTTAGTGTAAAGAATCTAATCCTGTACCATGCATACTGGCTTTTTGATCATGAAAATTTAGTTGCAGCTTGAAAATAATCAACTTTAAATGCATTAATGAAACACATTCATGTTTTGTTTCATTTTTATTTATCTTTCATCATTCTGTGTTCTGCATTTGTGCTATAAGTTTTCTTATAAATCTTCATTTTACTTGCTTTCCTTCTACAGTTGGCTTTACTCTGCATTCTTTCTACAGTTGGCTTTACTCTGCTTTCTTTCTACAGTTGGCTTTACTCTGCTTTCTTTCTACAGTTGGCTTTACTCTGCATTCTTTCTACAGTTGGCTTTACTCTGCTTTCTTTCTACAGTTGGCTTTACTCTGCATTCTTTCTACAGTTGGCTTTACTCTGCATTCTTTCTACAGTTGGCTTTACTTTTTGCTTTCTTTCTACAGTTGGCTTTACTCTGCATTCTTTCTACAGTTGGCTTTACTCTGCATTCTTTCTACAGTTGGCTTTACTCTGCATTCTTTCTACAGTTGGCTTTACTCTGCATTCTTTCTACAGTTGGCTTTACTCTGCATTCTTTCTACAGTTGGCTTTACTCTGCATTCTTTCTACAGTTGGCTTTACTCTGCATTCTTTCTACAGTTGGCTTTACTTTGCATTCTTTCTACAGTTGGCTTTACTTTGCATTCTTTCTACAGTTGACTTTACTCTGCATTCTTTCTACAGTTGGCTTTACTTTGCTTTCTACAGTTGGCTTTCATTTCGCTGGTAAAGTTATCAAACTGCTTTGATCAAAGAATAAATTAATTTAGCATTCTGCCCATGAGAAAAGCAGAGGACCAGCCTAATAAATTAGTAGGGTATGGGCATGTTCACAATTTTGCAAAATATTTTCATTGGTATGGTACTTATATTTAGATGGAATAACTTGTGTGGCCAGAAGGAATCATGGTACTTATATTTAGATGGAATAACTTGTGTGGCCAGAAGGAATCACTACAAGAATTAAGTTCCTCATATATTCCCTTCATTTCCTTACATCCATACTGAAATCCAATGCTATAAATAAAAAAACCCACCAAGACTATTGTACTTATTTTAGGCATTGAAACAACACATAAAAAGAGGCCCCAAAAAGCCAAATGTAAGGAGCAGGAGGCAAAGAAATCTGAATTAGTAATGTGTTTTCTATTCACATTTCTTCCAATGCTGCTTATTGCAATGTTAAGAAAACAGGTTTTTTCAAGGTTACTCTAGTTTCTATATTGTCATTCATATCTGATGGCACATCGGCATTGTTTTCCTATATTGAAAGGCCTCTATGCCAGGATGCTGTGTTATTATCCTATATTGAAAAGCCTATACTGAGATATCATGAGCATGTATGTGTTTCTAATAGATAATGGAATTTAGTATTTTAATACCAAATATGTTAAAATAAACAGTACTTATTGCTATCTTCATATAATGTGCATTGTTGTATTCTCCTTAAGAGGGCCTCAAAGGAGAATAGTCCTTGACTAATGAGTCACCCTCTATAAAAAAAAGCATTATTATATTGAAAGGCCTCAATGCCAGGATACTTTGTCATTATCCTATATTGAAAAGCCTCAATGCCAGGATACTTTGTCATTATTCTACATTGAAAGGCCTCAATGCCTGGATACTGTCAATATTCTATATTGAAAGGCCTCAATGCCAGGGTACTTTGTCATTAGTCTACATTGAAAGGCCTCAATACCAGGATACTTTGTCATTATTCTACATTGAAAGGCCTGAATGCCAGGATACTTTGTCATTATTCTACATTGAAAGGCCTCAATACCAGGATACTTTGTCAATATTTTATATTGAAAGGCCTCAATGCCAGAATCCTTTGTCATTTCCTATATTGAAAGGTCTCAATGCCAGGATACTTTTGTCATTTCCAATACTGAAAGACCTCAATGCCAGGATACTGTCATTTTCCTATATTGAAAGACTTCAATACCAGGATACTTTGTCACTTCCTATATTGAAAGACCTCAACACCAGGATACTTTGTCATTTCCTATACTGAAAGACATCAATGCCTAGATACATTGTCATTTTCCTATATTGAAAGGTCTCAATGCCAGGATGCTTTGTGCCACTGTCCTATATTAAAAGACCTCAGTGCCAGGATGCTTTGCGCCAAAGCTGCTCAATTTCTATTCAGCTACAACTGAGACTGAGTTGTGAAAATTTTTCTACTTTCAGCAACTGTGACCATGTATTATTTTTGGACATACATCTCTGGCAATTTAGTTCAAAAATGGGATTTTAATTTTGACTAGTTATATTCTGACAGATTATAATAATTTGTAACTTTGAAGGGATATATTTTCACAGTTTTGCTCTTAGACTGCTGAATTGCTAACATTTCTCCACTGTTAAAATGTCCCTCTGTATGGAATCAGTTATAATAATGGACGAGAAAAATTGGATGACATCATCAACATGCCACGATTATCAGGACTCCATCAGACTCCCTTTGATCCAATTAATTATTTACCCAGTCAGTGAAATCAGTGAATATTATCAGAATTTGTCATTGTTAACTGTCTCTATTAGATGGAACTTATAATAAAATATTATAAATTGAAAATTATGAAATGCCAGTAATAGCTAATATGGATAATCATACAAAACCATTTCTGTTTCTGAGACCAAATAAATCAGCCCAAGCTGCTCTGTGCTCCTATAATATTTGCTCAATTGTTCATAATAAGGTCATACTTAAAGGTCTACTAGCATGCTCACACAACTTTCGTATATGTGATAAATTTAATCTTCTAGATGTGATTTTTAAAGGTATTATGTCAAATACCTCATGATTAATGAAAATAATGACCACAAAACATTGATTTTTTATTGCACAAGGAAAAACGCTCCTAGCCAATTTTGTGCTCGGCAATTTCCGTAAGACAAAGCAGAAGTGACGTGCTGTAGGGAACTGGGCATTTCTACTTTTGCTGTTAGTTGCATTCAGTAGCTGGTAACGTCGGTTATCCGACCAGTGACAGGAGAGATAGTCTGCAGTGACCATTTCAGAGACGACAAATTTTGATACCGTCTATAACATTAAAGAGTCACTTGGTATTATGACCATCAGACGACTCCTGCCAAATGCAGTACCAAATGTGCTTTCTCGCCAGATAACAGAGTCCGTGAACACCAGATCAACAAAAACAAAGGGTTATGGCAGGGCTGACATCATGTAGACTGAGAGAAGCTTGTATTGAAGCAAGAGCTAGCAAGGGTAAAATATTTATACATCTTTATCTTGCTATATTATTGGTTGTCAGCCCCTACCCCTCGCCACAAATATAACTAGCAAAAGAACGATCAATGGGAGAGGGTGATTTTAGTGGGAGGGTGTTTGCAAACCATAATAGCCTCATCCCTAATCTCCCAAAATGAATCCTGCTTTACCATGATGAGCATGTGTCTGTGTCTGTGTCTGTGTCTGTGACCCTTGGATTTTAGTTTTGCCCAATCCCCCCCCCCCGAAAAAATTCATTTGCATGCCCATGCTTATTTCATGCTTGTTCAACAATAATAATAATGACAAAACAAGTTTTCTGCTAAAGCCAAAATGTTGTGAATACTTGATGTATTGATTGTGTTTAATTGTAAAGATTAATTACCCCTTTGTGTTAAGGCACTGGGAGTAAATTACCTTGTTTGCCAGAATATATACGACTGTGTCAATGGATGACGGTCTAGGTCAGAGTCAAACCCACAACCCATTGCTTGTGAGTGTGAATACTAATGTCCGTTCAATGTGGAGAGTATAGTATTATTATTCACAATATGTACAGAACCATAGTTAAAAGGAATTTTTTAAAATACTTTAATGATGTCGGTGTAAAGATTTAACCTTCTAATGATGCTCTATATATATATATATATATAGATACTGAATGAGAATTTTGAGAACCAGCACCCGGAAGATAATGCACGAGAGAGAACCAAAGACAGTAGATGGTATGACATATCCTGTGGTGCATTTTGATGTTACAGTGAACTTTCCATTCATTCCCTGTTTACATGGTTTGTATAGCTTCATAGTTGATATGGATTCCTAAGGCCTCACAAATTTTATCAGCATGTGAGTCAATAATTAAGTTATGTAATTTTTTTTATTGCGAATAAACTACAATGTATTGGTAATATGTCAAACTTTATGATCAACCCTTAGTTGTATAAGTAAGCAAAAAGGTTTGGTGCATTTGTCAACTATTGTTCAGACATGCAAAAGACTTCATGTGTGACTACCCTATCTACTGCAAAGGCATGAAACACATTTTTCATACTCTTATTACAGGGACTAGATACACCATCATGCAGTATTGCTGTTCCATGTCAGACTGATAGGATACTTAAGAAAAAACAAACAAGTAAACGACACATATAACACTGTATTAACTAAGCTCAGTAAGATTATGTAAACATTTGACTCGGTAGACCAAGCCCTTGTGAACTTGTTATTATTTAGCAATGATACACTTTAATTGATACACATATTCATGAGAAATCCTCATCTGTGTGAAAGCCACGATGATCAGAATACACGTCTAAAATTTCACTTACTACACAGGTTGTGAAGTAAATGTCCAGCAAGTAAAGAGAAGGAGCAAAGGCATTGCAAACTTTCATGTACTTGTCAGCATTCATACATGACACTGACGCAAAAAAATGAGCTTACTTTTTCAATGTTACTTATGCATAAGTCCATTTTTAAAATGTTGGTAAACACATTTAAGCTATGTACAGATGATGTCACATTTCAAGAAATAGAAGTATTGTTAATATTGCTCAACACATTTTTTTTTTCTCTTTTCTTCAGAACAATGAAGTGAAGAGTAGTTATGACATGGAGAAAGAGGGACTTTCTAGAGCCATACAAAACTGCAGAACCACAGTGTGGAGGTGGACACTATTATTACAGACAGGCATGTTTAGATACAGAAATGGATCAGATAGAATATGAGAGCCACACACTATTATGATGTGTGACATATAGCCAAGGGTATGTAGATATTGCAATTTTTACTACACTGAATAATACCATTTGATAAAACTCGTATACATTTAGTAATGTAATAGTTCTGTGTTTAAAGTTATATTAAAGTTGGACAATGAACAAACATATCACTAGGAATACAGTCAGCCCCCTCCTCCCCGGCCCTGTACATACACACACAGAAGGGAGAAACTAACTAAAGCAAAGCAACTCGAACTTGAAAGATTTTAATCAAAACAAAGTTAACACAGTCTTTTTTGTAACACATATTCAGAATCATATCGCAACAAAAATTATTATTATTATTATTCATTCATTCATTATACTATGATTTATATGTATGTTAAATTGAACACTAATTAAGTCTTGTTTCCAATTCCATTAATTCTCTTTGGTAAATTGTCAGTATGAATATAGGCAGTGGATGACATTTTTCAGTTTCTTGAATTACTGGGGTAACAATTTTTTTTTCCAGACTATGTTGAAAAATTGATGGCAGTGCTGGAGGAAGTGGTCAGGAAGCCGGAGTAAGCTGATAAACAGTTATTGCCACCTCTATGCAGCCATGTATCTATTATGACTGAAAATAGAATATACTGCAAATTTTTAAACTTGAATAAAGTTATGGTATTTCATGTATCCCGGTTTTCTATTACTTATTTCATTTTTTCAGAGTCAATGCCTTTAGCATAAAATTAGATTTTACTACAACCAGTGTTAGGAAGCTAAATGTATCAAACGTGAACATGAACAGACAGCAGTATGTTTTTAATGTCATAGTATAGAATCTGTTCAAGAAATGAAATTAAAGAGGATTAAAGAATTTTTCATGAGAATTTCCAAGATAATGGATGAATGATTTTAGCAGGATCTATTATCAAAATGAAAGGTTTGGTACACATTCCACACTCAAGTAAAGTGATAGTACTGATACATTTTGTCAATAAAGGAGGGTTATTATGAAAAGGAATTTTAAGCATAATTTTCACATGTGTATAAAGGACTTGTCCCAAAATTGACCCTGATAGTGGCACCATAACTACTGTAAGAATATTTTGCCGACAAGTGTTCATGTACTTGGACAGGATTTCCTTGCAATTTCCATATTGCTGAATGTAGGCACAGTATGCTGCTTCCAGGGCATATTCATCCAAGCAAACTGTATGAAATCTTGGATGATCAATGATACAATCCACCTTGACCTCCTCTGTCTTATTCAAAATCATAATCTCTTTACAGCATCTACACTGCTCGACTATTTCTTTACTGCTGCTAAACATCTTGATACACCAGGTCTATGATTACTTTTTTCTTTTTAATAAAATTCTTCAATTTTACTATCTTTGGAGGGTAGTAAACAATCACACCCAAAGTACGTTTGGGGTCTGCATTTCATCACGGTTTAAAAGAACAAACTTGTCATAAAGTTAATAAAGTATTTATTTCTACACCTCTCACAGTCTTAGTCTTAAGTGTTTAACTTTTAACATGACTAGTTACTGATGAACCACACCCACATGAAAATCTGCTCTGAAGACATCCATGTTTCGCCCAAATTCGTGTCTTTCTCTTTTCATTATGAAATTGAAATAACATTAACCAAAGAATAATAATAATAATTGCCATAATGATCATAGTAATTACCAGAATGAATAGCCCAAGCGCTGCTCAGCCTCATTATGCCCTATGTTCTCTTCAGGGTCCTCGTCCATGTTCTCGTCTCATTCGGGCTTAAACTGGTACTGTCTAACCTCAGCGAGCAGAATCTTTTTAAGATTCATTACGTTCGCCATCTTCTAGGCATTCACCTTCCTCACACGACGAAAATGAGCATATCAAATTTGCTGTAAATTCGCTTGAATCATCACTAGATTCAGCCATCATCACCATATACACTAAACTTGTGGGACTTCCCGACAGTACGTCACTTCCGGAAATCTTATTATCACCGGAAGTATACAAATATTTCCGAAGTGTTTTCCGTAAAACACTGATAAATGCACACATTATCTTCATTTTCCTCTGTGAGTTAAAATATGCATTTTTAATGCACATTTCTGAGTTATTTAGCGAAAAATGAACATTCTGATATATAGTGTGTATTACACTCTAGTAGACCTTTAAACAAGAGATCCGAGAGGCCTGAGATTGCTCATATAGTGAGTATGAGGCTATGTCATCAAGTTTACTTTCTGTCAAATTTTGCTAAAACTCCATTTAAGGGAAAAAAAGTAATTAAAAGTTTCTTCAAATTTTAGTAACAGCCATATTCAATAAGATAATTGATACCATCATATATCAGAATGCTCTACCAAAAAGGAATGAAATTATCAACTAATAATGGAGTTGGACATCTTACAGTCAGGTGGCCTGAACAATTATTTTCTGCTGTGGTCCAACTGTTTTGAAAATTGCCATGAATGTCTCTTCCACCACCACATATGACTCCAGAAATTTTTGGTGCATAATTTGCAAACATTTTAATTTGTTTACAGTTTGTTAAAGTCATGCTGAAAACACAAAAAAAAGCAACTCTCTACCCCCTACTAAAACTTCTAAGTTGTGAACAAAGCAAGAATACTTTCAGAATCACACAATACAGAGAAATAATCAAAGGATAAGGAAACTAGCACAGAACACTGGTACAAGTCCTTGTCCAATGTAAATTAAAATTAACGGAACATACTTGACATGAATTAACTTGGCAGATTAAAGAAACTAGTGCATTCTATTTCTGTAAAATCATACAATCATAGCACATGAATAGCACATACATGGTTCTTGTCATGTCAATTTTACAACAAATATTTGGTTCTTAAAATGGTTCACACACATATAAACGTACAATGATCCTTAACATAAAGGGAAGATAGAGAAACTGAAATAATTATATTTAATTTTATTTTCAACTACATTTATGTGAATTATAATGAATAATATCTCATACATCTATACCATCAAATGAAATAAACATGAACTGTATTGATGTGAAACATGTACCAACACCACATGTATGGTAACATTATGATATGAAACATGTACCAACACCATGTGAAGTATTGATATAAAACAAGTACCAATTCCATGTGTAGTATTGATATAAAACATGTACCAACACCATGTGTAGTATTGATATAAAACATGTACCAATACCATGTGTAGTATTGATATAAAACATGTACCAACACCATGTGTAGTACTGATATAAAACATGTATCAACAACACGTGTAGTATTGATATAAAACATGTACCAAACACAATGTGTAGTATTGATATAAAACATGTACCAACAACACGTGTGGTATAAATATGACACATGAACCACCAAAACAACATGTATAGTACTGACATAAAACATGTACCATCACCACATGATGAAATTATCAGATCCTGTGAATGATGAGAAATGTGTGTGCGATTTGCATTTTTAACGTAGCTTTAACAAGTTTTCAGTCATATCACTACGATGTCTGCAGTGTGCAAGTTTATAGTGATGTCTAACACTGGGGCATCATGCTGCAGGCATGTAGCACGATGTCCCACCCATTCACATTGTCCTGGCACCAGGCCGACCAGTCCTAACACTAACCTCTTAATGTTGAGCACCAAGTGAGGCAACTGTTAATACCATTTTTGCAAGTCTTTGGTATGACTCAGCTGGGGTTCAAACCTGCGACCTCCCGTATCCGAGGCGGATGCTCTAACCCCTAGGCCACTGGATTGGTCGATGAAAAATGTATTACTTCAACAAATGATGCAGCTTCTCAAAGGTTTCGCTACTAAAATTGGTAATGTAATGTAACACACATATTTTTCAAGTTACCGTATACTCATTTATAAGTTGAGTCAAAATGCAAACTGCACAGACCCAGATCTGCCATCACATAATGCAATGACAGATCTGAGTCTATGCAGCGTTCTGTAACTATCTGAATCTATGCAGCATGCTACAACTATCTGAATCTATGCAGCGTGCAATAACTATCTGAATCTATGCAGCATGCTATAACTATCTGAATCTATGCAGCGTGCTATAACTATCTGAATCTATGCAGCGTGCTACAACTATCTGAATCTATGCAGCTTGTTAGAAGCAGAAATTAAAGAAAACAACACAGACCATCTCCTATCTGTGCCTTATGCAACAGCACATCACACTCGATGCTGCTTGCAGTTGGGTTTGACTTAACTGAATACAGATGGTAAAAGGTATCTCCTTGCTTATTTCAAATATTAATGAAGTATTATCACAGTCTGTGTCATACTATCATAGTCTGTTGTCATATTTATTTTAAGTTTTATCTCCCAAAAGCAATTAGGTGTGATTGATTGCCAGTCACTGACAAAAAAAATGAATACCATATATACTTGCTTATGAGTCAGGTTTAACTGGAAACAACCTGGATCCTGATCTTCCTTAGCACATTGTGTTGGTACATAAAGGCCCATGCTGTTTGTTTTACTGATTTATCCTAACTGCATAAACCCAGATCTGCCAATGCATTATGCACAGAAAATCTAGGCTTACAGAGTGAACTTGATCTGCCTTACAAGAAAGTATAATCTGTATTATTTTTCTTTCATTACCTAAAATTTTACACCTTCAATAGAATCTGTCTTGAAGATCACCCATTTCTGAAAAATCATGGTGTCTCATCACAGGTCACAACACTATATAATCAATCAATTTGTGCAAAGATATACTGTATATACACTATTGTTATCTGTTAGCTAAGAATACTCATCAAATATACAACTTCTGTTTTATATTCTTTTCCTTTTCTTATCTAAAATATTAAAACTTATAGTTGTTCTTTATTATTTGTCTTGATCAGTATTTTCTTGTACACCATGCAAATTCCACAAGACATTTAGGTTGATAAGATACAAACTGAATTTAATTATTTCAAAGGTAAGAGGGCTGGAAAGAGGCTTGAATACAATACAATGATGTGAAGAAAATTGGCAGAGTGATGAAACTTTTGATGGATTGCATTATTTAGGAAACAGCAGTAAAAACTAAAATAACCACAATTTGATTATATACAACTGTTCAGCAACCAAACTGCAAGTGTTGTGCAGATAAAATACTGATTTTCTCCTCATATCTTTATTTTAATTATGTCATTTATTTGATCAGTACAGACCCTAATTACTTTCCAAAACACTGCGGAATATTAATAAAAGGAAGAACAATTCAATTGGCAATATGTTATATTACATATTGATGTTTCCTGTTGTAGTGTTGAATTTTTATTGCTTGTTACCTTAAAAGCCCCAAGCAGACCCAATTAAATCTGTCCAGAAATATTGATAATATCAGGAGGAAAATCATATTTAACGAAGCATTTCTTCTTTATTTGCATATCAAACATCTAATCTGAATGGCACAATGAAAGTCTGGTGAATAGAAGGTCATGAAAACGACCTGCAGCAGTCAATACATGCCCCTTGATAAGAATACAGCTGTTTCACAATTCTGATCGATGTTCAGCTGAGATTTGTACAGTAGAACCTGTCTTTAAAGATCACTCCTTCTGCGAAGCCAAGAAGTCCTAACACTATATAATCAGCAAATCTGTGCTCTGAGAATCTGATCTCTCAAGACAGCTGGTCTTTTAAGGCAGTAGTCTCTCAAGACAGGTTTTATTGTATTACCCAATATTGCTCCAATTATAGATTCATTTTTGAAGATAAGCCTATCTCAAGCTTCAACAAAATTGAAGCCAATTCTTATACATAAAAGTCTAGTGAATGTGGTATATACTGAACCATGGTATTAGCCAGAATGATAAAAAAAATGTAATAAATGTCTATACTAAACTGTGGTATAGCAAGAATGGTTGAACAATTAATGAATGTGGTATGTACTGAAATGTGGTATAACAAGTAATGATCAAAAATGTAATTAATGCCATATATACTAAACTGTGGTATAGCAAGAATGGTTGAACAATTAATGAACGTGGTACATACTGAAATATGGTATAACAAGAATGATCAAAAATATAATTAATGTCATATATACTAAACTGTGCTATAGCAAGAATGAATGTGGTATATACTGAAATGTGGTATAGCAAGAATGATTGAAATATTAATGAATGTGGTATATACTGAAATGTATGTTAGTATGTTACACCAGATCCTAAAATTAACAGCTGATATAAGGTGGTCTAAGCCCAGGACCATCAGGGCCAGTCACACAAGGTGACAAATGATAAAATAATTGGCATACAAAATGGTTGTGGTCTGAGGCACCAGCTTAATACTAACTATTGCAAAACAGCACACAGTATATTCCAAATTTCAGAAATTTTGAAGAACTTTTCGGCCAAATACATAATTAAATTATCCAAATTCAAAACACGTGTAAGATGCAAAATTTAGGCCAGCACCCTGGAGTCAACGAGTGCCCTCCGGTGGATCTACCCCTGCCTTCCTGCCCTTCTTCCTCCCTTGCCTCAACTGGACATCAAATTAACAGCGTGCAATGCACGCATAAATATCATACCTAAAACACATGAGTCGTGCTGGAACAACTCCCACTCATTACTCAGTTTGGTAGAAGCAGACTGCAAACATGAGTGCGTGTTGGGTTAATTTCCCTCTCATGATAGCCTTACATTCAGGTAGCTTAGAACCCATAGTTCTGCAACCTGACGGCTAAATTTAACAGCACTCCTTGAGTGCATAAACGCCTGGGGGATGTGGCTCTAATTCCTTTCCCCAGGAATAATTTATCATCCTGCTATGCTAGAATAAACCAGTGGTACATGTACAATTGTACGAACACCACTTAAATTCAATATCATCATCATCATCATCTGAAATGTGAAATGGCAAGAATTATCAAACATGTAATGAATGTGGTATATGAACCATGGTATAGTGAGAATAAGGGACAACTAAGACAAAAAAAACCCAGAAGCCTTGATGTAACTGTGATATATCAGAATTCCTGTTATAATAAATCATTTTATAGCAGTGCTTTCCCCATACATTATTTTCCCATGATAGATCCAAGATTGAGTGTCTTGTAAATATCTTTAAAAGTATGTATTTATTGACAAAGCTCTTCTTAAGGACTATCTTAATGAGATATTAGAACAGTTAACCTTTGAAAACATTTATAATTAGCTAAAGGTCTTAGTGATCCAAAATCACTTCAAAATTTATAGTGGGTTGTGCATTTACTTGTGCTACTCTTAGCTGAATAGAAACCATATACAATTGCTTGTAAGTCATGCAAGAAATAAAAATCCTGATCTGCCATAGCATAATGCCCTGCAGATCAGGGTCTATGTTGTTTGTTCTACTAATTACTTCTAACAAACAGACTCAGATCTGCTGGCGAATTAAGTGACAGCAGATCTGGGTCTGTGCAGTTTGTAGTTGGATTCAACTTATACGTGAGTATATATGGTATGTTCCTGGAAGGGTCATTGGACAAAAATATGGGGTAATTGCTAGCTGAATGTGTTCTTAAAAATTCATCAAATTTGCACAGGTTGAAGATCAAAGACTCCCCCTGTCAAATACACAAAGAAAAGTGTATGTTGGTAGAGTGATTGTTTCCATTATTGCACAATTATTAGGATTACATTAGCTTTCTGCAACAGAAAACCCCACTACTGATTTATGTCAGTTTGTAAATTGGTATAGATTTCCTGAAGTCTTTGTATACAGTGCACTTATCACTGACTTTCTAAAATGTACTTTATAAAGAGTACTTTTCACTGACTTTATAAAGTCTACTTATTACTGACTGTATAAAGTGTACTTATTACTGACTGTATAAAGTGTGCTTATTACTGACTGCATAAAGTATTTATTACTGACTGTATAAAGTCTACTTATTACTGACTGTATAAAGTGTACTTATTACTGACTGTATAAAGTGTACTTATTACTGACTTTATAAAGTCTACTTATTACTGACTGTATAAAGTGTGCTTATTACTGACTGTATCAAGTGTGCTTATTACTGACTGTATCAAGTCTACTTATTACTGACTGTATAAAGTGTGCTTATTACTGACTGTATAAAGTCTACTTATTACTGACTGTATAAAGTGTGCTTATTACTGACTGTATCAAGTGTACTTATTACTGACTGTATCAAGTCTACTTATTACTGACTGTATAAAGTGTGCTTATTACTGACTGTATCAAGTGTGCTTATTACTGACTGTATAAAGTGTGCTTATTACTGACTGTATCAAGTCTATTTATTACTGACTGTATAAAGTGTGCTTATTACTGACTGTATCAAGTCTACTTATTACTGACTGTATCAAGTCTACTTATTACTGACTGTATAAAGTGTACTTATTACTGACTGTATAAAGTGTGCTTATTACTGACTGTATAAAGTGTGCTTATTACTGACTGTATCAAGTCTACTTATTACTGACTGTATCAAGTCTACTTATTACTGACTGTATAGTGTATTTATTACTGACTGTATAAAGTGTGCTTATTACTGACTGTATAAAGTGTGCTTATTACTGACTGTATCAAGTGTACTTATTACTGACTGCATGAAGTCTACTTATTACTGACTACTTATTACTGACTGTATAAAGTGTGTACTACTGATTACTGACTGTATAAAGTGTGCTTACTACTGACTGTATAAAGTGTACTTATTACTGACTGTATATAGTGTACTTATTACTGACTGTATAGTGTACTTATTACTGACTGTATAATGTACTTACTACTGACTGTATAAAGTGTACTTATTACTGACTGTATAAAGTGTATTTATTACTGACTGTATAAAGTGTACTTATTACTGACTGCATAAAGTGTGCTTATTACTGACTGTATAAAGTGTACTTATTACTGACTGTATAGTGTACTTATTACTGACTGTATAAAGTGTGCTTATTACTGACTGTATAAATTACTGACTGTATAAAGTGTGCTTATTACTGACTGTATAAAGTGTGCTTATCACTGACTGTATAAAGTGTACTTATTACTGACTGTATAAAGTGTATTTATTACTGACTGTATAAAGTCTACTTATTACTGACTGTATAAAGTGTGCTTATTACTGACTGCATAAAGTGTACTTATTACTGACTGTATAAAGTGTACTTATTACTGACTTTATAAAGTCTACTTATTACTGACTGTATAAACTGTACTTATCACTGACTTTCTACAATGTACTTATCACCAACTTTAAAATTAATACTGTGTATTTACCACTGACTTTATAAAATGTACTTATCACTGACTTTCTACAATGTACTTGACACTGACTGTACACTGTACTTGTATCTGACTTTGTACAGTGTACTAATTACTGACATTATAGTGTACTCAACACTTACTTTATACAATGTACTTGTCACTGATTATATACAGTGTATTTACCACTGATTTTATACAATATAGTAATCACTAACTTTACAGTGTACTCATTATTGACTTTACACCATGTTTTTATCACTGACTTTATACAGTGTAGTAATATCTGTCTTTATACAGTGTAGTTGTAACTGACTTTATACAGTGTACTAATCACTCACTTTAAAGTGTACTCACCATTGACTTTATACAATGTACTTGTCACTGACTTTATATGGTGTATAAACCACACTGACTTTAAGTAGTTTCCTTTTCATCATTTAATCTAAAGGTACAGGTTGCAACCAATTCATTTTACATCCAGTTGTTCCCAGCATTCAGTAGGGCTACAGTACATACAATTAGATAACAAGTAACACCAACAGTGTCTTGTCATGGTGATGATCATTTGACCTTTGCATTAAGTGTTGATTTAACAAAAGTGAGTATAATGTAGTAAAATGTGTGTGTGTGTGTGTGTGTGTGTGTGTGTGTGTGTGTGTGTGTGTTTTATGCCAAACTATTTTGTGGCTTGTAATTTTCTTCCATCAGCTGTCTTCAGATGTCAGAATAAGTACAAATTTAAGTACAAATTTAAAAGCAACCATCCATGTTGTTTTCTTGATTATTCATATATATAACTAATTTGTCTGTCATGCAAAATATTATGCAAGAAGTATAAAATATCAGACTGTGTATGCAGCATAAATAAGGTCATAAAAGCAGTAAATACATCTTGCTGTTAGGTGTAACTATATTAAGGCCAAAGTCATGACTGAATGTGACATGTTGGCTCACAAGCTTGAAGTTGTGGGTTCAAATGTACCTGATGGAGATGTGTTTATTTTTCTATATATTATTTAACAAAAGGAATGAAACTCTGCTGTGTAGTGAATACTTAATGTTTGAATGGCACTATTTTAATTTAAGATCAACAAAATATCACAAGACGTTGTTTAGTAAAAACCCCATGTTGATATGAACATTGATTCAGAATTAGTGATAAAACTATTTTCAAAGTGGCAGCTGTAGTGGCCATATTTGATATCAAATTGCTACCATTTGCATTGCGACTACTTAAGATATAAGATGTCTTTTTGAAAAGCTCTATGTTGATAACTGACATGACCATCCATTCAGGAGGAACTGTGATAGGATTTTCAAGATGGCTGCTGTGGCAGCCATAATGCCATTGGACATCAAATCAGCACCATTTTTATTTAAGACCAAATAAATATCACAGACAATCTTTTAGTGAAACTTACAGGTTGATGTAATTACCATCCAGGTTTGTTTTCTTTCTTTTGTGCAATTTAATGCCACTTGTCAGCACATGATAGGCTCTATACATGGTAGCCAATATACTTGGTTTGAGAGAAACCTGACAACATACTCTGACCCATGGGAAGCTACTGGCAAGCTTTCTGACATACCCACATTGGTCAGGAAAGACTTGAATCCATTGAGACAGGGGCAAGATGTGAATGAGCTATAAAAGCAAAAGCTTTAGACCACTTGACTACCTGGAACCACTCATCTGATCAGACGAAGTAGCGACAAGATTTTCAAAATGGCTATTGTGGTGGCCATATAGGACATCATTTTAATTGAGGATCAACTAGACTTTGCAATGAATGCATGTGTAATGTTTCAAGATAATCCTCAAAGTAGTTTAGCAGGAGTAGCAATACCAAACTTGTGCTAACTGATGGACATATGTCAGATGACTAACCACAGACGACAGACTACTGGTCATCATATAAGCCCTTTTGGTCCATGACCCATAGAACTAAAAATCAAGTTATGAAATATATAACAACTGAAAAAACAGGTTCTAACAGAACTTCAATTCTACATGTAACTTCAGACTTTTACCTGAACTTTTGGGAGAGATTCAGAACCTAAACATTCCATTTCAAAATCTTCCCTGATATTCTGGTAATTATGGAATTCACTAATCTTGCATGCTGTTCATGTAAAGATATGCTAAAATTCTTAAAACAATAAGTCTGATGACTACATTTCAGTCTAAGTAAAATGGAATACCTATATGAATAAAATAGTTTCCAACATTTGCCCAGCAATGATGTTCAATTAGGAAAATTTAATTAGCTAATATATGTGCTTATCCTCAAAATGAAGACTCTTATACTGGACATAAACCTGCATACATTCCTTTCATTTAAAATATCAGTGATAATTAGCAAGTGATGTAACACTATCCATATTCTTCAAAACTGCACAGTAAAAAAATGTACATTCTAAATTAAACACCTGTAATTCAGCCAGTTAAAATTAAAAATAAATAGCACACACACACACACACACACACACACACACACACACACACACTGTATAAGCCTACATTTGACCATGAGGCCATCCTCAAGCCCCATATGCCTTACAAACTTTTGTCACCACTCTGGTGGCC
This sequence comes from Megalonaias nervosa, assembly GCA_016617855.1. NCBI lineage: Eukaryota > Metazoa > Mollusca > Bivalvia > Unionida > Unionidae > Megalonaias > Megalonaias nervosa. Next base: position 74,574 of record JAECUM010001263.1, read on the forward strand.
TAAGTCACAGGTTCAAACCCTGGCTAAGTCATACTGAAGACTTATAAAAATGGTACACGTACTAGCAGCTTCCTTGCTTTGCACTCACCATTAAGAGCTTAGTGTTAGGACTGGTTGGCCTGGTGTCAGGACAATGTGGCTGGGTGAGACATGATACTAAATGTCTGAGGCATGATGCCCCAGTGCAAGACATCATTATAAACTGCCACACTGCAGACACTGTTGCGATATAATTGAAATTTTGTTAAAGCTACATTAAAAATCCAAACCACATGTACACAAACTTTTGGCAAACATTAACAAAGAATATCATTGATAATAAGCCCATCTCCAACTTGTAGAGGATATACATATTTTTATTAATTCATTTCATAAACTTCCATCTTTCATCACATTGTGTTTGTGTTGTCATTTAATCCAGGCATCCATTCAGGTCAAATCCTGTTACAAAGTGGAGGGCATTGATGACAGCCTTCATTTCTAGGGTGTTGATGTTAGAGGCCATTCCCTGGCTTCCACATGTCAATGATGGTGGTGAATGTCGGCAACAGGTGGGCACCCCAACTGTGCATATTGGCGTCATTAACTACCATTATTTCTGCTTGAGGCTTTTCCTGCAGGATTCCCCTGGTCAACCAAACTTGGCTGCACTACTGATGCAGGAATGATCAAATCTTGGGCGTGATCATGACTGTTTGATCAAGGGGACTTGGGAAGAGGTGCCACTGTGCTCAAATGTACGCATTATAAAAAAAAATGGCTAAGCAGGATCAAGTCTGCTGCCACATTGAATAAACTGAAGAGTTGCAAAATATCTCTCACTGAAATGTTAGAAATGGGCTCAACAAACGTGATGATTCTTATTATGCGAACATGAGGAAGTCACACAAGATTCTGATAGGTTAAAAATTCCCTGTCCATACGGACAAAATTCTGGGATGGATGGAGGTCTGACTTTTCCCAGTTCACCAGAAAGCCTGGATGATCTAAACCAGAGAGATTGTTCCTGCCTTGGGGTAGAATAGAACTTACCATATGTGTCTGGAGCAGGTCATCCGTGTATGCTGCTATTCTGCTGTTGTTTTAGATGACATTGATTGGAACAGGGTGATGTTGAGGCCAAAGGGAGAACTCTGAACTGGTAAAATGTGTCGCGGTCAGCAAAAATGGTGAAAATATTTATGACATGGGGTGGATGTGAAAATATGCATTGGTCAGATTGAGACTGATGGCATACTCATCACATCAAATGGAGAGGTGGATTGATCTTGCCATCTCCATCTTGAATTAGTTGAGGCAACTCCAGTTGATGATGGGTCTCAACTTACTGTTTGCTTTCTGAATAAGAAACAGCCTTGAATAAAACCCTGGGGATTGTGGCCTTTGTGCAAACTCCACTGCCTTTTGATGAGTGACTGATCTCCTGTTGTATGAAGCTTCCTTATTGTGATGTGATGGTGCATCTGTGAAGAGGGGAGAAGAGGAAAGGTGATGGTTAGAGCATCTGCCTCGGATGCAGGTTCGAACCCCGGCTGAGTCATACCAAAGACTTAATTAATGGTACTAGCAGCAGCCTCGTTTGCCACTCAGCATTAAGAGGTTAGTGTTAGGACTGGTTGGCCTGATGTCAAGATAATGTGACTGGGTGGGACATGATGCTAAATGTCTGCAGCATGATGCCCCAGTGCTAGACATCACCAAAAAGTGCCACACTGCAGACAATGTAGAGATATGACTGAAAATTTTGTAAAGCAATGTTAAAAATTTAAATCACAAACACACACTCACACACATCTTCCAAGTTATTCTGTTTACCGGTACACATATCCATCCAACAAACTATGAATGGTGTAGATGAGATCTGCTGTTACATCATCACATAATGCAGGATAAACTTTACTTCAAAGCCTAAGCTGGACAAACAGTAAATATCTGGGTCTGTGCTGACTGAGGACAATCAGTATAAACCCCTGTGTGTCAATACATTATGTGACAACTGATCTAGGTCTGTGCTCTCTGGGGACAAATAGCATAGATCTTTATCTGCCAGCACATTCTCTAAAAACAGATCTGGGTCTGTGTTGTTTGGGAACAAACAGATTCGACCCTTTTTTTGCCAGCACATTATGTGACAACCAATCTGGGCCTGTGTTGTCTGGGGACAAACAATATAGCTCTTTGTCTGTCAGTACACTTAGTAACAAGAAATCTGGGTCTGTGCCATCTGGGGACAAACAATATGGATTCTTATCTGTCAGAAGATGTGTGTCTATACTGTATTAGGACAAACAGCACAGATTATTATCTGCAGGCACATTCAGTACAAACAGGTCTGGGTCTGTACTGTGTTAGGACAAACAGCACAGACTGTTATCTGCAGGCACATTCAGTACAAACAGGTCTGCGTCTATACTGTATTAGGACAAACAGCACTGATTATTATCTGCAGGCACATTCAGTACAAACAGGTCTGGGTCTGTACTGTCTGTGGACAAATGCTATAGATCCTTGTCTGTTCACTGATTGCCAAGAAATCTTGGTTTGTGCTGTCTGAGGACAAACAGTATAGATCTTTGTCAGCATATTGGCATAAAGAAATATGGCCTGTTTTGTCTAGGGACAAACATAATGGATTGTTGTCTGTCAGTAGCTTTAGCGACTGCAGATCTGGGTCTGTGCTGTCTGGGGACAAACAGAATAGATCCTTGTCTGTCAGTACACTTAGCAACAAGAAAGCTAGGTCTATAATGTCTGAAGTTGGTGTGTAGCATAAGTATGGGATTCATCAACTCTGGTTCTGCCATATCCATCCCTATTACCTACCAGCAGGTGGTTCACAATTCCAAGATAGTAATGCATGTCTGCATACCAATCCCAAATATATTCAAGCTTTGATGTCTGCATCAAATGCTTTGGCTGGAAGTGTGTGCTACACAGCATACATTCATTCAAGCACATCATTACAGGGTCTAATACATACTGGTAAACATGGAATGAAAATATAATTTTTCCTTGGTATTTAAGTATTCCAACTGCTATCAAAAGTACCTGCATTAGGTCACCATTACAAATATTAAATTTCATGTCCTCTGATAAACCCATCAAAATATCTCTGACAAATGCTTTTCCTTTTCCTAAACTTTTCTAAAATTAATATAAAGTGTTTGATGTTTGTTTAAAATCATGCATTAGAGACCCCCCCCCATTAATGAAATATCTGGATTGGGGGACAGCAAACAAATAATATTTTAAGAATGGCCTACAGTGCTCTCTCCCTCTTTATAACACTTTCCTGGAAGCCATAAGAATGAGCTGCATTATAAACGAGGGAGTTGATTACAGTGGCAAGTTTCAACAAAACATAATACTGCAAAAAGACACAAAATTGGTTCTTATCTGCCATTAACTCCATCCAATTATGGCAAATATTTTGATTACTAACGATACAAGAAATTGCAAACAATTTAAGGGAACCATAACTATACCAGCATCATAATACAAGCAGTGGTATACTGAGGGGCTTAAAAGTGAGGGTCCAGTGTACAGGTATAAGGACTGTTCCCACAAGGCTTACCTCATTTCTCAGTATTAGGCCTCATGTCTTGGGTCAAAAGGAATGCTCTGATGAGATCACATACCCATTAAGGTTCCTATACTACATGCAAAAAGTCTAAGGATGGGGCTGTGAGGCCCCCTAGGGTCCTATACTATCATATCAGAATCCTACTGATGGGGCTGTGAGGCTCCCAAGGGTTCCTATACTATCATACCAGAAGTTTACTGATGGGGCTGTGCCACCCCAAAGGTTTCTATACTACCATACCAAACATCCGTTTACGGGACTCTGAATTCATCTAACTCCTACTAATCATGTTAATTGCTTCCATGCTAAATGTAAACCCAATTAGTGAAGTTTATGACAGAATACTACTGACCTAGCCCTGCAAATGTTTCTTTTAAATCAGGTAAAATTTGCATTTTCTGTGGTTTGAAATCAGGTGTATTGTTTTTCAATTTGTAATCAAAGCATCAGAGTGTGTATCACCTGTGTGACATGCTGATCTTAGTCCAGTTCTTTGAAACGGTATGCACAAGAAACAAGCATCCAAAGCATGATTAGAAATGCCAAATATCTGTTTCTGTGAGCTGTTAATTCTAGCTTTTTAGTGTTTTGTAATGAGTAACACAGCTGTTATTTCCTCAGGCTTAATTCCCAATATTAACTATCTTTCATTTAAATTCAATAGATTTGATATCAGTACCTAGCTAATACCATATACTGATACTTGCTGGTAAGTCAAGTCCAACTTCAAACAACAGAGAGACACTGATCTGCCATCACATGTGTCTGCAGTTCTGAGACTGTGTTGCTCCACTGATTACTCTTAATAAACTACACAGACTCATATCTGCTAGTGCATTGTACAATGGCAGAGCTGGGTCTGTGCAGTTTGCAGTTGTACCAAACTATTATCTTGCATACACAGTAGTGATAAAGCATCAACTAATGTGTTGCATAATGGATAATAATTCCTACAGAGGCAATAGTGTTGCTGACATAACAGATCATCTTTACTGGAATTACTTGTTTTCAAATCCCGACTTATAGCAGCCTAGTGCTTGTGATATAGTACACATTTTTGGGAAGAAGTAAATTTTATACAAACATGCTGCAAATTACTTAATGTCCACAATTTTTCCTCTTAAACCATTAAACAACAGACAAGCAAGTGTCAGAAAGACATTTTTGTTTTCACATCAAATGATTCTAGTTTGGGCAAGAGATATTATATAGGAAAACCTTACTGTCTCACTGCTACAAAAGAACAAAACCAAACAAAATCACCTGCGCTATGAACTTAATAATACCAATCCTAAAATAGTAATCAAATGATCAAATCTAAGTAAATGGGTTAAAAAAATAGACCAAACTATAGGCGAGAGACCTCAGAAAAACGAAGAAGGGGCCAGACATTGAGAATACTGGAGGGGGGGACTGGTGGTGCTGTATAATGGTTGAATACTCATTTTATAAATATGTTGAGAATAATTTTCAATTATAAAAGCTTTATCAAATGAAACTGTTTGCTTTTCAAATTACTGCTAAATTCAAGATAAACAAAGATTGTGAAAAACATACTCCAAAAGCTTCAGCATAATGTATAAAGGTGTGCATGATTGTATACTGCAAAAACATTGTTTATTACATCACTGCTTTTTGTGATTCATTACATCACTGCTTTTTGTGGTTTATTACATCACTGCTTTTTGTGGTTTATTACATCACTGCTTTTTGTGCAACAAAACAAGATTCCTCTTCTTTAAAACATTACACATTTATTTTGTGAAAAAACTTTCAATGTTGATACTTGTTATTAGTGAAATATTGATGCTGTGATTTCATTGCAAGTGAACAAGATTTGCTGAAGGATGAGCAGAAATTTCATTGAGTGCCAATTCAGGAATTTTAAGTAATAATAATAATAATAATAATAAAGACTTTATTTAGAGAAGGTAACTCAATTAGTTACGGAACTAATCTGTCTTGAAGCATTCTAGCTGTTGTGTACAATAATACACAGTTCACTCCAAATTTTGGAGCTCCTTTTCCATAATGAACTGTATCTATCAAAGCTTTGAATTCACACTTTACTCCTTTCCCTTGGTTGCCTTGCCATCTTTGAACATGTCTGTAAATGACCAGGATAATTTAAGGCAGTTGCTTAAACAACAATGTTTATAACAGTGTTTGAGTGGTCAACTGAAATCAGTTGACCTGACAGGACCATGACCATTATTTAGCTCTTATGCACACAGGATTTGTATTCCTTTTAAATTTATTTTATTCCATACCCTTTATTTGACTGATATAAAAGATAGATTTTACATGATAATACAAAGCAGGTATTCTTTTAATTGACTGTAACAATGCAACAATTATATCAACAAACTGGAGATAAAAACACAATTGGCAGTTAATTAAGTTCTCACAGAAACAGCTGTGACAGTAGATTGACATTTTTCATGTTTGAATACAAGACCGCATATCACATTTATGTTGATTACACTGAAACCAAATTAAAATACATGACTAAACCAAATTAAAATACATGACTAAAACACAAATTCTTCTTGAAAAAAAAAATTTCATTGTGAAGTGTTGCCATGGATATGCATTATTAAACTTTCAAGTCACATCTTTGATACCTTCGAATCTCTTATATATTTGGAAAATTCCTCTCTTTTTTAAATGAAAGGATGAATTTAACCCCCTCCTCAAAAAAACTTCAAGTTAAGAAATTGGCTGGACAATGTTGATGTTAATAGCAAATAGTAAATAGTCCAAAAAGCCTTCCATAAATAAATAAACATTAATAGCTTCCCACCTTGCTAGCTATACATGTATAGCAATGGTCACAAGTCTATCTGTATTTGCAGGTTAGGGGCCCCGAGTGGCCAAGTGGTCTAAAGCGCTCACCATTACGGATCACTGCCATCTCACCTCTGTTTGCGTGGGTTCGAGTCTCGGGCTCGGCCAATGTGGGTATGTAAGAAAGCTTGCCAGTAGCTTCTCGTGAGTCAGTGGTTATTTCCGGGGTTTTCCCGGGTTCTTCCTCCACCATTAATACTGGCCGCCATGTATAGCCTATCTTGTGCTGAAAAATGGCGTTAAACCTATAACAACAACAACATTTGCAGGTTACAATTTGACCAAAAATATGATGATATGGTAATTTAATATAAATGTAGATCACCTGGATATACTCGCTTATAAGTCGAGTCTAAGTCTGCACTGATCTAGATCTGTCATAGCAAATGCATTGGCAGATCTCAGTCTATGCAGTTTGTCAGGAGTAGTCTGTAGAACAAACATAGACCATAATGTTGTTTGCATCTGAACTCTACTTATACAAGAGTACAGAAGGTAGGCATTAAATGATGGGATATTCCAGGGTTCATCTTCCACCAGTTGTACTGGCTACCATATACAGCCAATCTTGTGCCAAGAAATGGCATTAAACTCAAAGCAACAACAACAGATATATTTATTATAGTTAATGTGCATGATCAACAAATGGACTTAAATGACCACACAGTGCCATAAAAACAGTGTAGTTTTATGAATAAAAATTTCTTTTTTTTATTTATAAATAAATAATCTTAAATAAAACAAATAAATAATAAAGGATGGTACAAAAACTGAAGCAACAGTTAATCAGAAACCAAAAATGACACATTTTCTGGTTCATTAAAAAACTGTGTATCAATGTATTCTTATTTATAACATCTTTTTATAACTTCTGAATATTTTTATATAGAAATTTCCAAATCTCTCATAACAGGCAGCAGAATTTTAGAATCCCTGATACCTATTATGTTAGAGATCAGTTAATACCTCTAATTGCTAGACATGTCTGGTAGGTCAAAGGTCAGGACCAACACATACTCTGAGCAACTGGGTACTGGTCAAAGGAGTTCTTCAATAACACTGTATCAACTAGTCTTTGATTTGGTTATCCATTATAATGGCAAATAATGGTCACTGTCTGGTTTACAGGCTGATTTATCAAACAATCAACAAAGATGTCTGCTAACTTAATTTAAAGGTGTTTATATGTCTTCTTTCTCAGACCATCAATAAATGTGTTGCTGAGTTAAGTGTGTCTTTATGTTTTCCAAGTTATTCAAACACTGGATAGCTTCAAAACACAAGACAAACCAGGTGTGAAAGCTAATCTCTTGGAGGTGTCAAAGACCTATAACTAACAACTGCCCCAGGATCTGTACTACAAATGTTACCTCATTTCCCTCATACCACTTGGTTTTGTGATGGGATGTGTCAGTGTATGATACCTACTGAACAAAATATGTGAAGTCCAGGCCTGAATTAAGTGAGGAAAAAACCCACATGTACTTACAACAAATGACTTTTATTACCATTCTCCAAGACCTGTTTGGGGAACTGATCAAATAAAACTTCACCATCTTACCTGTATGAAAATACCAATGAATTAGGTGTTACATATTTTCAAGGTAGTTCTTGTTGTAGGGTTTAATGCCATTTTTCAGCACAAGATAAGCCTCTTGTAAATTTTCTCGCAAACCCAAGTTGGCTGAATCCATGACTCTAACCCACGCAGACAGAGGTGAGATGGCAGTGATCTGTCACAGTGATTGCTTTAGACCACTTGGCCACTCAGGGTCCCTATTTTTGAGGTAGTAGGTCAGCTTTTTGTCAGTTATTACTCAATTTTTAAAACAAATCAGATGAATGGAATTCTTGTTTGGTGAAATTTATCTAGGGTTTCTTGAAAGAAAAAATGATGTTTTTATAAATACTTAGGATGAGATGAAACCAGTTAACCATGGAAGGGGATACTTATAATGTACTAAATCAGCAGCAAATCCTGAACTGAAATAAACCCTGCATTTAATAATTAGGTACATTACAGTTTACTTTTTTGATACAACTTGCTGGATCTCTTAAATGCTTTTCACAAATATATGGCCATCATGTTAGTTTTGGGAAGAAAAAAAATCCAGCAAGAGTCAAAAGAATATATATATATATATATATATATATATATATATATATATATATATATATATATATATATATATATATATATGCATGCATGTATGATAAATGAAACCTACTTCAGTGAGGGACACTTGTTCATAAATGTCATTTACAAACTCTTACTTGTACATGTTCATGCTCATTACCACTGTAACATAGAGGGTGAATTTAGTCTCAGAAATGGATCTTATGCATTCTGGGGCATCCCCATGTCATATAGTGATAGAATGTGTGTGTGTGTGTGTGTGTGTGTGTGTGTGTGTGATTATGATTTTTAACATAGCTTTAACAATTTTTCAGTCATATCACTATGATGTCTGCAGTGTGGCAGTTTATAGTGATGTCCAGCAATGGAGCATCATGTTGCAGACATTTAGCATCATGTCCCACCCAGTCACATTATCTTGACACCAGGCCAACCAGACCTAACACTAACCTCTTAATGCTGAGGTCTCACTGGATAGTTTTGTATTTTGACACCTCCCTAATTTTTAAGGTAGAAAGCATGAACCTAATTATCATAAGCCTAGCATTTATAAATTCACACTGAAGCTAAATCTGTAATGTGGTTTAGATTTACTTTGAGTTAGGGATGAAAATGGGTTGGCTTGTTTGGTGACTGCCTGTCACAGTTAGACTAGCATTGGAGATCAAATGCGTAACTTGGGCTGCAAATGAATGGCCGACTTGGCTTACGTATTTATGTATGTCTGTTATAGAGGTAAATATCTAAATATCGAGATGGTTGAGGGGTGATGAAAAGTATGCTAATTTGTTATAGTACTAGTGAACTTTATTCAACTTTATTCATGCATAAGGCACATACTGATTCCTTTAGCTGCCTTGTCACAGGAAAATATTCAAAATAGCTCTTTGCTGTCAAAAATGAATGTAAAAAAGAGGGGTTGGTGGCAGTGTTGGTTCAGTATAAAAGCCACCAGTTGTATAAGGAATTAACCTGATTGCCGCAGTCAAAATCTCACATGCACGCTTTCTACAAAAATCATTAGTTTGTTTTTATTTGTATCTTCAGTGTAAAATTATTCTCATTTTTCTGCAATAGGTCATTGTCGGATGAAAATTCACCAGATAAACTGTCCAGTGAGACCTGAGTGCCAAGCGAGGCAGCTGTATAGTGATACAAAATATGCCTCCAAAGTGGAAAGCATTCAATACAAAGGGAGCTAACTATTCTAGTATGATGTATGCTTATTATAATATGCTTATTGTAATTAGTGTGAACCTCATACAATTTACAGAAATAATTTGTTAAGAGTACAGAATGGGTATTATGGCAAACACAATACAATTACCATCAGTATGGCCTAGTCGTTGTTACATTACAGCTTGTCTGCCTAAATCTAGTTTGGTGAAATGTTAAGCTTGTTGATGCATCAGCGGATGTTATTCAATCTCTCTTCATGTCTTACCAAGTGAGAAATAATCAGAATTCATCAATCTTTCATTTATCTTAGGGCATATTACTTCGACTGTTAGTACTGGAATTAGTCTGGACAAATAAATCTAAGTCAAGTGAAAGCTTGGCATGTTCAAGCAGACCTAAAACTACTTTAAATATTAGATACTGTATCTCTATTACTTCAAGCCTAATTCTGGCAGTCAGCATATTTTAATATATCATTCAGTGTCCATTTGGTTTGCCTTGATAAACAGCATCAAGTTCCACTGCAAATTTATTCTTTGTCTCCAAGAGTAATTCAGACATTTTCAGCAACATATTTAAAGGCAGTTGCTGTCACATAATCAATTAATCCCTCAATATACTGCTGTCACATAATCAATTAATCCCTCATTATAATGCTGTCACATAATCAATTAATCCCTCAATATACTGCTGTCACATAGTACAATATTCCTTTTCCATAACAATGTCACATAGTCAAGTACTCCCTTATTACAATGCTGTCACACAGTCAAGTACTTTACTATAATGCTGTCACATAGTCAAATACTCCCTCATTATCATGCTGTCACACAGTCAAGTACTTTACTATAATGCTGTCACATAGTCAAATACTCCCTCATAATGCTGCCACATAGTCAAGTACTCCCTCATTATAATGCTGTCATAGTCAAGTACCCCCACTGTAATGGTGTTACATAATCAAGTATTCCTTCACTATAATGCTGTCACATAGTCAAGTACTCACTCACTATAATGCTGTCACATAGTTAAGTACTCCCTTATTATAATGCATACCTTTTGTCTTTCCCCCCCAAAAAAATAGTACATTAAAAAAACATTTTAGGAATATCCCAGCTGTATCTACTTACCTAGAAAGACCCTTTAGAGTACTTTTTAAGCTCCATACCATAAAAATATTTACCTTTGTAATATCTATTTGCAAATGATATAGCATTTCATGTACATACCTAAAAGTATGTTCTTTACAATGAGTTTGAAATAAACTTTTATTTTCCTCTGAAAACTTCAGAAACTTTCTCAAGGAATCCACAGTAACCCACTTTAATATGGGTCAGCCTGTAGACTCACAATCCAAGTATTGTGCCCCTGGATAGTATGGGTCAGCTGGTAGACTCACAATCCAAGTATTGTGCCCCTGGATAGTATGGGTCAGAAGGTAGACTCACAATCCAAGTATTGTGCCCCTGGATAGTATGGGTCAGCTGGTAGACTCAGAATCCAAGTGTTTGTGGCCCTGGATAGTACAAGTTAGCTGATAGACTCACAATCCAAGTATTGTGCCCCTGGATAGTATGGGTCAGCTGGTAGACTCAGAATCCAAGTGATGTGCCACTGGATAGTACAAGTTAGCTGACAGACTCACAATCCAAGTATTGTGCCCCTGGATAGTATGGGTCAGCTGGTAGACTCAGTATCCACGTGTTGTGGTCCTGGATAGTACAAGTTAGCTGATGGACTCACAATCCAAGTGCTGCGGCCCTGGATAGTGTGGGTCAGCTGTTAGATTCAGAATCCAAGTGTTGTGACCCTGAATAGTGTGGGTCAGCCATTTGACTCACAATCCAAGTGTTGTGGACCTGGATAGTGTGGGTCAGCAATTATAGTCAACAATGTGTTGAAATTGACATTAAATACCAACAGCATAGTATAGTCAACAATGTGTTGAAATTAACATTAAATACCAACAACCATCATGAATTTCTATGTACCTAAAATTGTACCTTTGTGGGAATTAGTTGTGTATTTTGGTTCAATGAGAATGTGAGGTGTAATTTGTAAAAAAAAGAAAATTATCCTAGAATTTTATTACAGTACATGTCCATACTGATGTTTACTTTGTGAAATTTGACATGATAATTTTTAGAAACACAAACTTTTTAAAATGTTGTTCTTTTTTCTAACTTAAAGAATTTAGAAATTTATATTTCAGTTTGATTCCTAAATTTTTTGTTAATGTCTGCAGGTACAGCATGAGACTTCTGGTTAAATGGGCTTGCAAACAACATTTAGCAAAAACTTGTTATTTATCAAAAACTTGTTATTTATCACTTTCTTTCTAGAAAACTGTTAGAGAGACAACATTAAGCAAGTTTCCATTGATATCATTTTAACAATTTGCACAAGGAAGCCAATGAATTTTGAGAACAGCAATTTTTCAATGAAACAAATGGATAGTTATCTATTTTGTCAGAATAGTTTAGTCTGCAGGACTTTTTGCTAGGAGGTTAAAACATTTTTCATTTCAATTTTCAGGTATTCCAAATGATATATTTGATTGTTATCCAATCTGTTTAGATGGAGGTCCAAGGGTGGGGCATGAAGTAAGTACAAATAATCTTTTCATTTATTTTTACCAAGTTCTTCTACAGTATTTATTTATTTTATTTTTAAAGTCATCAGAAATGAGGATAAGAAAGAAAACATTTTTCTTTGCAACTACTTAGAAAGGTTTGTACAGAGTGAGATTTTGAGCAGTCAAATTCAATGGTACCTTTTAAGAAACTAAACCTAAAATGGTTCAAGAGACTTGTACCTTGAACTGTACCTTACTCAGAGGTACATATTAGGTACAGTACTTTAGGACCTATTTCATACCTATAGAAAATGTACCTTTTAATCCAGTAAGGTATAGTTTAGGTCCAGAAATGATTCTATAAATTGGTTCCAAATAATATACCTCAAGTATATATTTTACATATAGGTAAGATACACCAGTTTAGTACCAAGTCTGTGCCTTGCATACACCTAAAATGCACTTCTGGATTGTATCTGTCATATACCTCTTTGTTGTACCTTTCCTATACCATTTTTGTGCCAAGTGCAACCTTGTCCAGGAATGTGCCTTTATACCTGCTTATGAGTCCAACTGCACACTGCACAGATCCAGATCTGCTGGTACATTATGCATTGGTAAATTTGGGCCAATGCAGTTTGTTAGAAGTAATTAGTAGAAAAAACAAAACAGACCCTGACTGGCAAGTGCATTATGCTATGGAAAATCGGGATCTTTGTAGTTTGCAGTTTGCCATGGCTTATAAGCAAGTACATACACTACTAGGCAAACAAGGGCTAATTCAATGGTGGTATTTTAATCTGTATCCTTCTGGTCATGAGACGGACTTGTTCGAGTTTTTGCTTGGAGTACTTTGCTGTCAATAGCACTCACTGTCTGTCAATGCTTATATCAAAACTCAGGCTAAGAAATATTTTGTCCCTGTCTTTAGTAAAGTATCATCTTATTATTAATCAACTGATCAATCGTCTAAGATACTCTACTTGGCGACATTTTCCTGCTCACAAGAGCTTTCCTTATGTTGATCAAATGCATTTCCAAGGGATTAGAATTAATTCTGGTTGTCTGCCTACTAAATCACTGTTACACTGTCTGATATCATGTCCTCTTATATACCAGTAAATTTACTTCATGTGGGATGATTAGAATGGTCTTCTACCTTACCCATTCCAACTTTATTATCCTTTTGATGCAAACTAATATATCCCAGTCTGTCTGATAGGTCTATCAGGTAATTAGTTCAGTTAAAAGAAGGGGATAACGATTGATTTCTATGACCATATATAACTCTATAGTGCATTACACCCTTAGAGTTCAGGAACCTATATTTACGTTAATGTTTTTGTTGTTGTTATGGGGTTTAACGCTATTTCTCAGCACAAGGTAGGCTATACATGACAGCCAGTAAAACTGCTGGCTGAAGAACCTGGGAAAACCCTGGGAAGAACCACTGACCCAAGGGAGCTACTGGCAAGCTTTCTCACATACCCACATTGGCTATGTCCAAGACTCAAACCCACACAGATAGAGGTGGCATGGCAGTGATTCATAATGTTGAGTACTTCAGACCACTCAGAGCCCCATACTGATCTTATTAAAGCATGTACCAAACTATTAAACTGAAGATCCAGATCTGCCATCCCATCACACACTAGCTAATAAGGGTCTACCTTTCTCATTAGAAATAATAAATACAGACTCACCTCTTCATAAGGATGTTCATGGTAACCATACAAGAGTTACTGGCATTATATGCATGAGAACCTTATTACTCTCAGGCATGTTGCAATAAGACTATAATGTATATAAATAAAAAGTAATGTTCAACACTATGTTACATTAAGACTAGTGTATACAAATAAAAGGTAATATTTATTGGTATGTTGCATTAAGACTATAGTATATGCAAAAAAGTTATGTTTAATGATATGTTACATTAAGACTAGCATATACAAATAAAAAGTAGTATTTAATGGTATGTCACATTAAGACCTGTGTACACAAATAAAAAGTACTGGTAGTATTTATTGGTATGTTGCATTCAAAAAGACTATAATGTATATAAAAAAATGGTACTGTTTATTGGTATGTTACATTAAGACTATAGTGTATACAAATAAAAAGGTAGTGTTTAATGGTATGCTGCATTAAGACTATAGTCTAGACATATAAAAAGTACTGTTTAATGGTATGTTGCATTAAGACTATAGTCTGTACATATAAAAAGTGGTGTTTATTGGTATATTACATTAAGACTGTAGTGTATACAGATAAAAAGGTAGTGTTTAATGGTATGTTGCATTAAGACTATAGTCTAGACATATAAAAAGTAGTGTTTATTGGTATGTTACATTAAGACTATAGTGTATACAATAAAAAGGTAGTGTTTAATGGTATGTTGCATTAAGACTATAGTCTAGACATATAAAAAGTAGTGTTTAATGGTATGTTGCATTAAAACTATAGTCTGGATATATAAAAAGTAGTGTTTGTGGGTATGTTGCATTAAGACTATAGTCTATACACATACAAAGTAGTGTTTAATGGTATGTTACATTAAGACTATAGTCTATACATATAAAAAGTAGTGTTTAATTGTATGTTACATTAAGACTATAGTGTATACAAATAAAAAGGTAGTGTTTAATGTTATATTGCATTAAGACTATAGTCTAGACATATAAGAAGTAGTGCTTAATGGTATGTTGCATTAAGACTATAGTGTAAACAAATAAAAAGTAGAGTTTAATGTTATAAAATCATATGATAATTGGTTTTATTCAGACAAGAACTAAGATTAAGTTAATTTTTAATGGAAATCATGGCATAACCATAACTATATTATAAGAGAAGCAGTATATTGAGGGGTTTTAAAGTAAGGGTCCATTATAGGAGATACATAGTAACTTCTAACTGGCCAATATATAATGTGATATGAGATCAAACCAGGAAAAGATCATTTCTGATCCAACAATATATAATGCATTAACAGACTGAGCCCAGAAAAGTAGTTTCTGATCTGCAAATATATAATGAGACGAGAGATCAACCCAGAAAAAGGTAATTTCTGATCCACCAATATATAATGTTCTGACAGACTGAGCCTGGAAAAAGTAATTTCTGATCTGCAAATATATAATGTGATGAGAGATTGAGCCAGGAAAAGTTAATTTCTGATTCTCCAATAATATAATGTGATGAAAAATCGAGTCTGGAAATAATAAAAAAATTCTGTAGGAGTTGACCAATCAGAAAAGGTATTACTTTGGAAAAGGTCCATTCTGATTCGCTGATAATGAAAATTTGATCTTAAATTCAAACTCAAGAGTCTTATCTTTCTGGCTTGGATCAAGTTGTTCTCAGCTGGGTAAGCATTTACATGTACATAAACAAATATGATAGAAATTTACCTCGAGTTTATTTAATGTTAAATTTGATCAATGGCTCAGGCTTGTTAAAATATCATTTTATATTTAACTCCTGCTGACTGTAATATAAAAATTATTAATAGTTCTAAGAATTCAAGTAGTGTGTGTAGCAAGCCTGCTTTAGCACACCTCAAGACAGCAACCACTTTGGTGTCTGATGCTAAGTTGGATCAATCCAATTGTAAATCCATAATCTAGATTAACCAGTAAGTTAAACTTTTTCCATTTTATCTGAATGCCATTTTATCTAATCCTCTTGTGGGGGTGGGGTGGGGGCCTTGAGGTACAGGTCAAGGCAATCTGTTTTAAACCTTGCTCTGTAAACCAAGTAACTATCATATTCCTCTTAATTTAAATTTAAATTTAAACTGGTATTTTTCGTATTCTGAAATGACTGTTGTATTCTGTAAACCTGGGTTTATAAACCTTTGCTAATTATGACCAATTAAAATATTGGGTTTTTAATCCCAAAGTGTAATACAGTGGAACAAGCCAACAAAAGACAATAGTGCTGGAAATAAAAAACAAAAGAAGGGACAGAAATCAAAAAGGTTATACACAAGGTCTATAAACCCTGCTTCACCATGCCGCGACATTTCTAATGAAACCTTAAGGAACTATGGATGAATTCAGCTGCCACTGTCTGGACATATCTAAAGCCTACCATATAACTCACTTATGAGTTGAGTCAAACTGCAATAAAACAGATCCTGATCTGCTGTAGCATAATGCGCCTGCAGATCAGGGTCTATGTTGTTTCTTCTAGTGACTACTCCAAACAAACACTGATCTACTGTAGCATAATGAGCCTGCAGATCAGGGTCCATGTTGTTTCTTCTAGTGACTACTCCTAACAAACTGCACAAACACTGATCTACTGTAGCATTATGCGATGCTGGATCTGGGTCTGTGTAGTTTGCTGTTGGACTTGACTTATAAGTGAGTTCTTATGGTATTTCATCAAGATGTCTTTCATATCAACACGATTTGATATATCTATGCAGCATGCAGACATGACACCACAATAAAGCGTATGTAAATTTGTCATCCTATCTATATAATCTTGTCTGCAAAGTACAATCAGCAAAGTGCAATCAGCAAAGTGCAATCAGCAAAGTACAATCAGCAAAGTGCAATCAGCAAAGTGCAATCAGCAAAGTACAATCAGCAAAAGTACAATCAGCAAAGTGCAATCAGCAAAGTACAATCAGCAAAGTGCAATCAGCAAAGTACAATCAGCAAAGTGCAATCAGCAAAGTGCAGTAGGCAATTTGTCTTGTTGACCCACAAGACATACTTTCATAGGAAAACTAATTTCCTTATTTTGTATGAATGAAAAATAATAATGATGTTTGTAACTGTTCATGCGCTTTTTATTGTAATGTTTGTAATTATTCATATGCTTTTGACTGTAATGTTTTTGATTGCTCATACAGTTTTTACTTTAAATACTTGAAATTGTTCATACACTTTTGACTGTATTGTTGGTGATTGTTCATACACTTTTAACTGTAAACTTGTAATTACTGTAAACTTGTAATTGTTCATACACTTTTGACTGCATTGTTTGTAATTGTTCATATACTTTTTTGACTACTGTTTGTGATTATTCATACACTTTTAACTGTAAACTTGTAATTGTTCATATACTTTTGACTGTATTGTATGTAATTGTTCATATACTTTTGACTATTGTTTGTAATTGTTCATACACTTTTGACTGTATTGTTTATAATTGTTCATACACTTTTGACTGTAAACTTGTAATTGTTCATACACTTTTGACTGTATTGTTTGTAATTGTTCATATACTTCTGAATCTATTCTTTTTAATTGTTCATACACTTTTGACTGTATTGTGTATGATTATTCATATACTTCTGACTGAAATGTTTGTAATTGTTCATATACTTTTTATTATTTCTGGAAGTTTACTAACAGTTGTAGGTGAAAATAATACTTATCAAAAGAAAAAAAGTTATAAAAACCTAAAACAATGAGCACACTTTTAATAACAAACTTTTTTTATACCAAATACACCTGTATCGGAGGTCAAAATAAAATTACTGGTATTATTTTTACTGATTGACGGTGATGCATATGAATCTGAAAAATTAGCGATGTAACAAATAGCATCCAACAACTGAACTGAAGCTTCATCTACAATCATAAAACATGAAAAAAAAAAATGTTTCTTGCATTTCATTTATTGAGTCTTTCATTGTTAGAATTGTCAGGCAGGGCAAGAAATGACCTAATAGGGCATTTTTTCCTGTGGAAGATTTAGTAATAAGCTATATGGAAAGATATGCCTCTTTCTGCAAACACTACAATGTAAATGCTTCAAACTTGCTTGTCTGAGTGACTGGCAGAATTATTTCATCTGGTTTCACTCTTCTGCACAGGGATTGGGAGAAAGTGGTATAAGTGTAGCACTGAGAGAATCAATTATTTTCTTCCTGTCAGGAGAGATGTGATCATCAATCATATCTGAATGATTTTGTCATAAACCCTATGAGAGCTTTGCAGCTTTCTCTCTAAAACTCCATTAAATTATCTCTAAAATCATGCCAATTTCACTGTCATTGATTTCACAAGGGAAATAGACTGTCTATTACACATCCAATTTTATGTTCAGTTTATATCTAATCATATAAACAAATGCAGGTTTTCTAGTAAAACAATATTAAAACTTATTTTAAAAAAATATACCACAAGATGAAAAGTTGTCCATCTTTCCAGTGCCTTCTGAAAAATTTGGATCAAAACAAACTGAAACAAGAGTCCCTTGAAAGGCCTGATGCTCTAATGGGCAAAACAAATTTCAGGGAATTCAAGGTAATACTTTCTTCTTTTTGGAATCCTCTCTTACATTCTTCAGCAATAAAAAGATTTTCAAATCAGCTGCTGTGGTTGACATATTGGATGCCATATTGTCATCACCATTTTCATATTGAACACAAAATTCATCATTAGAAGTCTTTTGGTGAAAACCCTGTCATAATGAGATCCATTAAGTGCATGTAGTGACAACAAGGGTTTCAAGACACCCAGCGTGGCAACCATAATGGATGTATGACAAGCACCATTGTCATTTAGGACTAAATAGGCAGCAAAAAAAAGTCTGCTGGTGATAACCCCCACATTAACTTAGTCATTCATTTGGATGGAGTAGAGATAATATTTTCAAGAAAACTGCAATAGTGGTAATATTGAGGGTTAGTCTCTCTCTCTCTCTCTCTCTCTGAATTCATTGCACCTCACTTAATCTGTGAGCAGGCTTCACACTCTCTCCACTTACATAATCTTTGGAGTTCAGGCATCTCACTTACATAGTCATCAGACAGCAGACTTTTCTCTCTCATTCCCATAATTGACTGCACCTCACTTAAACTGAGTGCAGGCTTCACTCTCTCTCTTTCTTTCTCCACTTACATAATCTTCAGTGTTCAATGCATCTCACTTACATAATGTAATGAAGCAAATTTTTCTGTCGATCTCTCTAGAACACATTTAGTTGGACACGTGTATGATTAATTAGATTTATGGAGTTCTGCGCGCGTTTAAATTGCCATAATGCATGGATTGGTACAGTCTCTGTCATGAATTTAGCGATTTTTGATTAAGGCTACGTTTGTTTAAACTGACCAGGAAAGGGGTCAATTTCTGATCGGTATGGAAAACTGTCATTTCTGAAAGTTACCAGGAATCAGTTGGGTAATCAAGGTTTGTCAGACGAATGGCATTGTTTCAGCATAGTTAGGGCAGGAAGTGTATTTCATCCAGATTGGTCACGCTGTGAAGGGGGCGTGGTTTCACATGAAAACTCTCAGTTATATGTGCAAATAGCATAACTGAAGTAAGTCTACGCTTTTTTCTGCAAGAGAACAAATGTAAAATAGACTCAGAGTAATTTAGAAGTAAATTCACTCGTTAAATCATCCAGAGGAAGCAACTGTCTGGAAAAATTGACAGACACGTTCTGGAAGTGAGATCTTGGAAAAACAAGGGCAAGATAACTCTACGATCTACGTTCTACGTATTGCGTATTACGAACCCAAAGTGGACACAAAGTTGGAAAGGGCAGAAGAGGCGAGACAACCTGTGAATTTGGCAAGGAAGTCAAAAGTGGAGAAGACCCAGACTTACCAGCACAAGGAAGTCAAAAGTGGAGAAGACCCAGACTTACCAGCACAAGGAAGTCAAAAGGATAGTCGCTGTGGAATTTGGACTGAATCAAGACCATCAGGTTATGAAACTGTACAAGGCAATGTTTTCGATATATTTCACTTGATCTAAATGATGATTTAAATTCTATCACTTAACAGATCGGCTATTGGTAGAATCATTTCTTTGTATTTAAAAATTCGTTGAAGAAGTTAATTCAAAAAGAAAGAAGTGTATCTTTCAATCATAATGCATTATTATTACTTTTGTTTATGAACTTTATTGTTAGAAATCTTTGATTAAATTTTGTCTTTATTTGTAACGGGGGCTCGTGTTATTCTGTTCTATATACCTGCTCAGCTCTTTATCTATTCCACCTGTAAATTTCTCAAATTCTATTGATATTTACTCATTCCGGGCAAATTACACCGTCGGCGATCACCTCTAGATAACGATAACCAAAACCCAGAACACCCACCCCAACAAAGCTGGGAGGGGAGTATCCGACAGATGTGATGATGATGATATGATGATGATCTGATGATGATATGATGATGATGATGCAATGATGATACGATGATGATGTTCCAACTTTAAGGATGGCGGAACCAGTTCAAAGCACATCCACTTATACGATCTAATATTCGGAAGTTAAAATGACACATGACAAATTAGAAATGATAATAAGCAATGTTTATAATAATAATAATAATAATAATAATAATACAACAAAAATAATCTATTGAGGATAACACGTTTGGTCATGAACGACCTATCTGTCATGTGGTCCCGGATATTGGGGTTAACAGGTTGTGTTATATCTGTCATGTGGTCCTTGATTTTGGGGTAATGAGGTTGTGTTATATCTCTCATGTGAACAGGTTGTGTATAAAAACAGAAAAAGTCACTGACACACACTCAAATATGCTCGCACAGATTAAAAATGATTAATATATATATAACTATGGTGGTCAACAGGTACATGTGAATAATACACTATACACAGGTATGCACATTTCACCATGTCAGAAGTCGTATATCAGTATAATACAACATGCGCAGGTTGTCATGATGTTATTGGGACACTTTGGTACATCATTCAAGCTGGTCAAGAATTTCTTTAATGAGATTTTAAACGAAGCAAGGTAACATGAATTACGTATCATCAGGAGTAATGAATTCCACAAGAATAGGTGTAATACGGTCAAAGAGTCTTTGAAATGGTTGGTTTTCGATCTCGGAATCTGGACTTCGTTATTAGCTGTTGAATGGATATTACGCTCAGTATTTGATGACGTGTTGATTGGAGACTACGCTCAGTATTGGATGACGTGTTGATTGGAGACTACGCCCAGTATTTGATGACGTGCTGATTGGAGACTACGCCCAGTATTTGATGACGTGCTGATTGGAGACTACGCCCAGTATTTGATGACGTGTTGATTGGAGACTACGCTCAGTATTTGATGACCTTGATTCAATTAGGTTAGATATATAATCCGAAGAAAGATCGTTTAGAGACTTATATGTCATGATTCCTTTAAAATAATGAATACGTTTTTGTATAGGTCGCCATTGTAGATGTAAAAACAAAATATTCGAGGAAATCGTAATAGTTTCAGAATTATTAAGCATAGCCATTTTCTGGAGTTTGTCAAGTCTGATTGGTTATAATTGGATACGTTTTCCCAAGAGGTGTAACCGTAGTCAATCAGTGGTAGTATACATACCCAATCGGCTGGGGAGGTAGAAATTTTGACAGTAATTTAAAGAGAATTATTCTTTTGCAACCGTTGCAGATATGTAATCGATATGTGAATATAATATAGATTTTTTTATTTTTAACACTAGACACGTCTAAACTATTTTGAATGAGTAAATCCATGTTAGTGGATAGAAGATGCCTTGTTCTGATTGTTCTTCAAATCGTTTTAGATGCATTAATATGGTGTCTGTTTTGTTCCATGAATGTGATAAATTAATGAGGTCGATTTGAAGTTTATCTTCAGTGGTGTCAAACCATTTACCAGATGTATGCAGTGTAGAATCGTCCGCAAAAAGATTAGTGTTAGAGTGCGCTGGATACAAAGCTAAATAATTGATATACAGTAGAGAAAGTTGAATCGGACGTATATTTATCCGTACAAAGAACTTAAGAGCTGCTGAAGTTTACACAGTTCATGAATTGTGTCGTTTTCATCGTCTCCAGACCAGAGATCTTTTATGAGGGACAGCATCACACGTGCAGAACGATTTCTCTACGACGATGCGCATCGCCAATGAGCTTTCCTCTTATATTCTGCGCCTACACCTTTGATTAAAAACGTAAATAATAAACCCACTAATACCAGACATTCATCTAGCAAATTTGACCTGCAATCGTAAACAACCAGCTGATTACGCTGATAATAATTACAGACAGTGCTGTTGCTGTAGGGGTTGGGGGACACACGGTACTAATGGTATGGAAATATGGGAACCAGCCTGGAAATGGGTGAACATTTAATAGAGTTTATATGGGTTTGGGTGGCCAGGATTGGTTAATAATGTAAATTATGTTTTAGGAAAAAGAATCTTTTGAGAGCTTATCCTAGTTGTAAGTGAAAAAAAATAGAGACATGGTTTTATTGATGGAATTCAGTCCTTTAACAGTCTTGAGTTTGGAACACTCATTACTAAAATTAGCACCTGACTCTTTGGTGCGGAATTGAAAGCACATGTTTCAAACACCCGCAGGTCCAGAAAATGCCGTGGCTCATATCCTTTCCTCTACACAGAAGCTGACATCCAGGTTTCATCTATACTGATAAATATAGGTTTGATCATGGGCACTCAGAAATTTTAAGTTATTGAATTTTTAATATCATGGTGTTTGCATAGGTTTACTAAGGGAACTGAATTAGTACCGTGACTCCTGGGGGGTTGGGGGGGGTCACTCAAACAAATAATTACCAATATTTTTTATTAACCCTTTTTGCCAATGAATGAATTATCTTTGCCTCCTAATGGAACACTAATTCGAGTTTATTGCTTCTCCCCCCCCCCCGGGCCCCAAATAAACCTTTACAAAATTTGCCATAAACAAACCAATAGTTGATAGTCATCCAAGAGCAACGGCTACGGCAGCTATAAACAGATCAACCGTTAACAGTCGTCCCAACAGAGGCGGCTACGGCAGTTCTAAACAAACCAACAGTTAACAGCCGTGCCAACAGCAGCGGTTATATTACCTATTCCTACAGCCTTTTCTTTAATAATTTTTCAGCCTTTCACCTAAAGTAATTTTTCAAAATTGTCTCTAAAATTTCTCTCCAACTGTGTTAAATACTTGTGTTAAATGTCTAACTACGTGTGCTTTATGCCTTAGTCAATTTTCAGCTGTTC
Source organism: Megalonaias nervosa (assembly GCA_016617855.1). NCBI lineage: Eukaryota > Metazoa > Mollusca > Bivalvia > Unionida > Unionidae > Megalonaias > Megalonaias nervosa. The sequence goes on from JAECUM010001263.1 coordinate 97,874, forward strand.
TTGCAATACAGTTTTATGTTGCATATGTTTCTCTACTGATGTCTTATTTTATTTCATCCATTTGTTTTGCATCCATTCCAAAATCAGATTTCATAGAATCCGTTGACATTTTCTACAGCATTTACTTAATTGTAAATTATCTCTTTTATGTTTTCTGATGTATCGTAACAATATTTTCACTGCGAATGGAAGGTTTCCAATTCCAATTTTCATGGTAATCACCTTTTAAATTTTCTGCTTTTTCTTGCCTGTTAGCCAAGCGATTCTTTCGTGTTTATTATGTGCTTCTTCATTTCCTCGGGTACTTTATCAGTTTTCTTCGCGCAGCAGGAAACACCCTTTGTGATTTTTGCCGTTTTAATTTTTCAAATCTAATATGTCCAACAACTCCATTCCAGTCTGACCTGCTGTAGTAAAAGTGACCCACATCTTTGGCCTTACGGTTTCTTTTCATGATATAAACTGCCCAAGTCTTGCCACCAGAATCACGTTTTACACAATAATGTGATTTGGGTCTTTAATATTTTAAAGTCACTCTTTATCGATTAGCAAGTTACTTAATTTATATCGTCTTTGAGTTAAACGTATTTAGGGCCAGCAATATCACCTGGTCTGGTTTTGCAACACCTGGTGTGACATGACTAAAAACAGATTTACAGCACCGTCATCTTCTTTTTTAACTTGTACATCTATTACATCATTATAACATCTATAAAACGGATTTAGAACCGGAAAATACCCCTCCTGTGGATTATTATATTTTCTTAGGATGTTATTTGCTAAATTTAGGTGTTCAGCGCATATTCTGAAAATAGAGACAAATAGGCATAGCAGGATTGATGGAAATAATAGGTATTGTGAATTATGCTGGAAAATGTTTATTTGGTAGGAGATGAATTCCGTTTTGTTTGTGTTTGTTTAGCTTATTGCCATTTAAAAAAGAAATACTTTAATGAAATTTATTATCTCTATCCATCTGTAGGAAATGTGTATCCCTCATGAGTCATAGTAATATATTAATTATAAGAATCCTTTCTTACTATATCACTTCGGGTTTCATCTTAGACAACTTTTGATAACTCAACGAATAGTGAATAATATACATAGATTTAGTCACTTCTATATAATGTTATGCACCGATTATAGGAAATTATATATGTATACTCATGATGAACACAGTATTTAACTTCTTTAAACCATGGCGCACATTATGTTTACTTGTATTGTATTTTCTAATATAGGCTGGTGGTCTAAATTACTGAATAAAGTATTATTATTATTATTATTATTATTATTATTATTACATCGTCATCTTCATATACATCTATTATATCGTCATCTTCATATACATCTATTATGTTGTCATCTTCATACACATCTTTCATATCAAAGATTTTCCGCTAGTTTTATCTTTTACTTTCGATAATTTCACCACCGTGTGCCATTTATTGCGATTAAAGGTGAGACAAAAGCACACATTGCCTTGGAAGATAAACAGACCAGTGGCGTAGCGAGGGTACTTAGCGCCCGGGGACAAAACATAAACTTGGCGCCCCCGGTACTTAGCGCCCGGGGACAAAACATAAACTTGGCGCCCCCTTCGAGTGCATCTGAGATAACGAATAGTTGTATTTTCCTCATTTTGGCGCCCCTGGCATATGGCGCTCGGGGACAACTGCCCCCCCCCCCGCCCTCACCAAGCTACGCCACTGAAACAGACCAAGCAAAAATGAAAAAGAATTGGGAAGACAAAATTAAAAATAACTCAAATTTTCCAGAATCTTTTGTTTGTCAATTATAATCATTGTATACATATTAAAGTGTATTTCTGAATTTTTTAAATTTCTAAATCATTTTCCTATCAACTCATTTTATTTCAATCATATGAAATATATTTTTATTTTTATTCTGCTATTTGTACATATTAAAGTGTGTTTTTCAAATTTTTTTTTTAAATTTATGAATCATTTTCCTACCATCTCATACTTTATTTCAGTCATATCAAATCTATTTTTATTTTTATTCTGCTTTTTGTACTTGTTATATTTTTGTAAAATGTTGTTAGGACCAACATCTGGTTTGGTTTCAGCAATGCCTTGTTGGGTTTGACCCAAAAACATTTGAGAGATTTACATTGTCCGGTGGCCTAGTGGTTAGAGCGTCCGCATCGGATGCGGGAGGTCGCGGGTTCGAACCCCGACCAAGTCATACCAAAGATTTTAAAAAATGGTACTAACAGCCTCGCTTGGCGCTTAGCATTAAGAGGTTAATGTTAGGACTGATCGGCCTGGTGTCAGGATAATACGACTGGGTGGGACATCATGCTACATGTCTGCGACATGATGCCCCATTGCTAGACATCACTATAAACTGTCACACTGCAGACATCGTAGCGATATGCTGAAAAATTGTTAAAGCTACGTTAAAAATCTAAATCACACACACACACACACACACACACACACACACACACACACACACACATTGTCATCAAGTTCTGTGTCAACTTGTGCATTATTATATTTGTGTTAAGGTTTTTCATATTTCACAATTTCTATAACTTCACCACTCGTGCCATTTACTGTGCTTAAAAGCGGACCAAAGATACAGAATGCTTCATAAAGCGGACCAAAGATACAGAATGCTTCATAAAGTGGACCAAAGATGCGCAATGCCATCACTGAGGAGACAAAACGTACACATCGCCTTCATAAAGTGGCCCAAAGGTAAACATTGTCTTCATGAAGTGTCCCAAAGGTACACATTGACTTCCTAAAGTTGCCCAAAGGTACACCCCGAATTCATAAAGTTGACCAAAGGTACACATTGACTTCCTAAAGTGGACCAAAGGTACACAATTAATTCATATAGTGGGTCAAAGGTACACACTGAATTCATAAAGTGGACCAAAGGTACAGATTGCTTTCTTAAAGTGGACCAAAGGTACACATTGCCTTCATATAGTGGAGAAAAGGTATACATCTTCTTTAGTATAATTGTCACAACCCCTCTACAGTATTAGGCTAATACGGCAGAAAGGTGGACATTACAATTTTGAATGACTCACGAGAGCCCCCAGCCAGCAATGCCGACAGCCTAAATACATGAACAACTCAAAGTAAAATATATAACAATTTAATCAATATTAATAATAAAAAAAAAAAACTATTCAAGCAATTTCTGGATATGAATCTTCCAATTACACTTCCCTTATAAATTATTACATTAATTTGGCCCATTAACAAATGCCTTCTTTATATCATAAGAGCGTTAGCGTCCTAATGTGAGTCTTCTTTAAGTGTGTGGTCCCTTGTACTCATCTGTATTCGTTTCTCTCTTCTTCTTCTTCTATCCTCCTTTCCTCTTCCCTCCTGCGCTCTTCCTAAGTCTCTCCTTGTACTGTAATTTCTCCTTCTCCTGCACCCTTCTTGTGCTACTCATTGTACTCCTCCCTTCCGCACCTATTCTGTACGAATTCTCGTACTTCCTCCTTCCGTCTCTTGAGAGTTTAATGCCGTCTCTTACGTGCACCCTGGGAGCTTCCTGATGAAAATATAAGAGACGTACATACTGTTCTCCCTATACACATCCTCGTAATCTAACACTCTTTCATCTGCCACTCTTTCACGGACTTCTCATCAGACAAATGGCGGACATTTTACCAGGCCCTTCTCACACACTAACGTTTACTCATTCCATACACGCCTTGCCCTGCAAACAAATAGTATAACATAGCGAAGTCACGTAACACACGCACACACCATCGAAATGTTGTATTCGGACACAGCAATCTACGGTTGTTACAGTAATCGTTCACGCTGCCTGTGTCCTACGAATAATAGAATGATACATAGAAATATGTAAATGCATATGCATAAAAATCCACTCTGTCTACCTGACATAATTCTTAGTCTAAATACTGGCAAATGCAAATACACCTCCCAATTCTACTTTCTAATAGATTCAACTATACACTATGATGTAATATTCTCTAATAATTCTACGATTTGTTATATTTTATACGTTATAATACACAATCTATTACATTCATATCTATACAATTAACACAAATATTCGGCTGACATAGTTCCTACCTGTAGAAGCTTTCTATTTCTTTCCCAGTTCAATTCCTCTTCCCCTTTTCTATGACTCTCTCGCTCGGAGTGGTCTTTTCTCCCAGAATTCCTTTTGATACTTCATTGTATCCTCCGCTCTTCTAAAACGTCATAAAACCACTGATTAATTTTACACAGGTATGGCTGGATGTTTCATTGTCCCCTTGTCTGTCTGATACATTAGCTCCTACTACTGGTAGGTTTTTTAAATTTCTCTAATTCCGATTGTCTGATAAGCCTCGTTTGATGTTCGGCGGCGCTTGGCACAAATCTTTCACTTGTTACTGTGAACGCAGAAATCTGGCCTTCTTAGCGACACAAGAGCTAAAATCCATTGAAGCGACTAGCCGACTCTACCGTCTATTTACTGGATAAACACATAGCCGGCCATCCGCTGTTAGCTTCACACCGTTAGCTGACTGTTATAAAGCTTACGTAACCCTTTAGCCAGTAAGCAGTTAAAATCACTGCCGTATAAAGATGGAAAAGTTCTGCCTATATTTCCTCACAATAATTTTATTGTACTTAAAAGTGGACCAAAAAGTACACATTGCCTTTGATAAAGTGGACTAAAGATACTCATTACTTTCATCAAGATACACATTCTTTTGGGGATTATTTAATGTGTTTAAAAAAGTGAACTAAAAGTACATAATGCCTTCATAAAGTGAATCAAAGGTGCAAACTCTTGCCAAAGCTTTTAAAAAAGAAGATGATCTACAACAAAGTTTGAATATATAATAAAAGGAAACCTCTGCAACTTGTAAATTGAACAGCACTGACGCCACCAGGAAGCAATAAGCGATAATGAAATAGCTAATGAGGTTCTTATTATTATTGTAATAAATGAATATACAAGCATAAAGAGATTATAAGATGCAATCAGCAACAAGGTAAATAATACAAAAAGCCAAAACATCCCAGATTCAGCAATACTGGACATACAAGAACTAAACACGTATTTAAGAAGAAAAAAGGAAATTTAGTGAATTTGCGTTCTCCGCAATCCAGATGTGGGAGGTCGCGGGTTCGAACCCTGCTGAGTCATACCAAAGACTTAAAAAAGGAACTAGCGGTTGCCTCGCCTAGCGCTCAGCATTACGAGTTTAGCATCAGGACTGGTCGGCCTGGAGTCATGATAATGTGACTGGTTGAGGCATGATGCTATGTGCCGGTGGCATGATTCCCCAGTGCTAGACATCACTATAAACTGTCACACTGCAGAAATCGTTGCGATATGACTAAAATTGTTAAAGCTACGTTACAAATCTAAAACACATGCGCATAACATTGGGCATGAGAGGAGAGGTGCAGAAAAGGGCTCAGAATTGATCTGTGACACTGACCTCGAAACTTAAAGATTTAGTGTGATAGATAAGATCCCATGAACTGAAAATCACAGTTGTACAGTGGTTCATCTTTGCAATTAATACAGCTTTTATAATGTAAAGCTGTCACAAGCTTCTTGCAGTATTATTTCTATTACTGACGAAAGGTGGACAACTAAAATTTTAAATAGCCCCAGGCCCCCATTCAGCAATACCGACGGTCTAGGTATATGAGTAACTCCAGGTGGAAAGTATAACAATTTAATAAAATATAATAAATGTATTCAATAATTTCATTAACAAATTTCAAATCGCTATTTCTTTCGAACTAATACAATCAATGACCTTTTAACAGTAGCCAATTATTATTTCATCACATGAACTTAAAGGTCTTAAACGAGTGTTTCCTTGCAGTGTTGTCTCTCTTACTCATCTCTCAATCACTGTCTTCCATTTGTTATATTTGGCACTTCCGGTACCCTTGACAACGTGCTCTCCTGGCACTTCCGGATCCGTTCCTCCGACACTTCCGGTGCTTACTATTACGTGCTTCTTCCGGCACTGCACATATACACAAACTGCAGACAGCACTATTAGCGCCTACCATGTGCTCTTCTTGTCTCTTTCCTCGTCTCCGATTCTTGGGTGTCGAACCTCTAACTCCCACCTGAAAAGCTTACTGTAGAATTAGAAGGGACGTATATTCTAATCTCCTTACTCTCTTCTTAGAAAAATTCACCACACTCTCACAGACATTTCATCCGAATAATGGCGAATACATTAACAGGTCAATTCACGCACTCACATCTAAATATTCCATACACGCTTTGTTTTATAACAATTGTGCTTTAATAATAGTATTATTAACGAGTTATAATACATGCATACACGTCCCTAATTGTTAACTTCTCTATATAGTAAACTACCATCATCAATAGCAATCATATGCATTTCACACTCTACGAATTATAAAAGAGACATACAAATATATAAATACCTAAATATGTGTGCGTAAGTCCAACAATGATTAACTCTTGCATAATTCACAATCAATATATTCATATACTGATGAAACTAGTACAAGTTCTAACACAATTCTCTAATAAATTCAGTTATGCATTACGATGCAACATAGTAGTAAATTACACAATCCACTTTCATTTCAGTCCAACAATCTACTATACGTTAATCTTGCATGTTAATAATTCGCCATACGCGACGTTACGATATGTTGGTAATTCTGTTATACGTGGAAGATTTAATTTCTAATAAACTAACTATACGTAATAAGGCATCAATCTAACAAATTCCTATTTATGCAAGTAATATAAAAATTCGGGCGAAGATATATTACATCAAGAAGCCTTTGTTCGAAACTCTATATATAGAATTCCAACTAGACTTTCTTTCCCTCCTTTAATGAGTGTGCATCTTTATGCCACCCGGAGTACAGCCTAACGGCTCTTAAATTCCCTATGATCCGCCCCTGGCGAGGTTCACACATGTACTGATTAAAAAAATGGATTTAGTTCGAATATAAGCGGTTTGCTTGTTTAGAAGCCGCCCTAGATTTGAATCTCTCAGTTTTGATTGGATATAGTCTGGTCTCTGTGAAACTGCCTTGATTACTTTAACACTCACTTGCCGCTCTCTGGTTCTCATTTTCCCAAAGCCTGAAATTGCATTCAAGGCGGTCGTGACGTTAGTGACGGATTGCAAAACAAACATCCTAGCCTCTACTCTGTCGTCCATGGTTATAGAATTCCCTTTGAACTTACGTCGACGGGCCGTTGCTTAATGGTCAAACAACAGACAAGCAGTTTCTTGTGTCCAGAATCGGGTCTATAGTCGTAATCTTATACAATATGTATTGACATTATCCTAGCTACGCGAAAGTGTTCTTAGCTACGATCCAACAAAGAGACTTGGAAGCATGATATATATATATATATATATATATATATATATATATATATATATATATATATATATACCTGCTATATATATATATATATATATATATATCTCACTGCTATATACTACTACTATAATTTGTATCATTTGTTGACTTTTCTTAATGATTATATATTATGTACATCTGTATTTTGTACTTGACCTTGACCAAAATCAAGTTATTGATGTACCTGACGTTGACATTAATTTTGTTCTAATATTTCTGTACTATTGAGGATTACATATTCAGATCATTATTAGTAGTAAACATATTTACTTCAATTCGAGTTAAAGATAGTTTTGATTCTGACCTTAGAAACTTCTAGAATGGAAATTTCCTATTTTTACAAAATGGTAGTTGCGACCTAGGTCAACTAGAAGAGTATATACTTTTGTTTACATAGGGATTACTCATTCTTGCCTTAACATATGAAGCAGAATCAGTATTATTGTTGTGTTCAATTTTTAATTTGGTTGTATTTATTTGCTAAAATTATTATTCACTAGAATTGCAAAGTGCTCAATAATAATGGACTAATGTACAAGTCACATAGCTCATGTACGCGCTCGAAGTCACTTTTTTCAGCTACATGTGTCATTTTGGAGAATTTGATTACACATACCTTTAAATGGGGTTTATTAACTTTATTTCGTGCCTTATTCATCAAAATTCTATTGAAGATATTGTATAAATTCCTCGAGAAATGCTTAACGGCAAATTCAATAATAACGTTCTTCGGCACTTTTAGGCACAGTCAAGCAAGCGGGCTATCTCGTTTAAACCGGTTTTGTCGCGCGCTGTGATTTAAGAGGGAATTCGTATGCAGTTGGAAAAAGTTGTACTACAAACGTAATCAGAGAAGCGACAATGTTGTCATTTATAAACATAGCCTGGGAAATCCGTCAGGAGAAAATCGGCACACAAATCCAATAAACTGGAGAATATTATGTAACTTCGTATTTATCTTCTGTATGGTATGTCATGTCTTTTATTTCAATTCGTACATAATATATTTTTGATCCATACAAATATGTGCTTTTGTACACGTAAAAGACTAGAAACACGACTGTCAATTCAGATTTATTTTAGTTAAATTTTACATCATGTTAAATTATCATTTTCAAGAAATGTCATACAATAGCTGCTGTTGTTGCGATTCTCGCCACACCCAGACCAACAGTGGATGCAGCGGCTATTCCGCAAATGACGTTGCAACTACACATGCGTTTGTATTTTACGAGTAGCGTCGTTTTCCTGGTCATCTTGCAGCTTTTGTTCTGTATAAGTTATTTTTTCACGTCGGTCTGTTTTAGGATCAATCATAGTTCTTCTATTAATAATGCGATGGCGATGTATAATTGCTCGACAGTCTGGCCTTATTCTGGTGAAACACGCACATGCACTTCTGACAAATTATTATTTATTACTGGTACAATGTCAAACAGTCATCAAAAAATCTATCGGGGAAATATTTAAATTTCCGACAATTGTGTGTTCTTGGGGCCTGTCATTACGTTCATATTGAACCATACTAATTACGCCTTCGAATGATATCTGGAAGTCATCGTCCAAAATCCTGATTCACGGACATGTGCGTCCTTGTTGAATAACAGTCGACATCTTTCTTTTCTTCCGTGAGTCAATAATGGTTTAAGATCATCAATGGGAAATGCAACCTTGCAAAACACATGCCTATGATAACGCTCTGTGACCCAGCCAAGACCCCAAACGCTTTGCCAGAAGCCGAACGAAACATAACGCACGGCTGTGAACGTTGCTGGCGGAGCTTCTAGGGCTTTAGAAAGATACAACGCCACTTGAGTAGCAACGTGGCCCCAGTACGGCAACTAAAAGCTGCTCTGCAAACGCAAACTACGCCGAAACTGCAGAATTCAGCAGCGCGCCAGCAACCTCCACCGTGTTGCTGTTCTAAGCAGGAATCACTTGCCGAGGAAAGAATGGCATTGCGGGCAGAATTTACAGAGCTCAGGTTATCCTACGACGCACTAACGTCTCAGCAGCTGCATCAAGAGGAAGTTAGGGATGCGACAAGAGAGGACTGAGGCGAAGGTCGCTAGATCCAACCGCTGACGGTAGGGGTCCTCCTCCGAGCGAACAGACCGCGGCTAACAGGGGAGGTGAACGAAAAGTCTAAGAAGAATTAGTTGGAATTGCACAGTATAATGATGACATTTGTGAGGCTAAAAAGGAACAGCTGTTAAAGGTCACCGGCCGTACTCCAACATTTTTCTTTGATAAAAGTAGTTATACTTTCACAAAAAGAACAAAAAAATTATCAAGTGTAAAGAAGAAATAATAATTTAATTACTCGAAATAGAAGTATACAATGCTGTTACTTCCCCTTAGCTTCGATTTCCCACCTTTAGAGGACGCCAACCGGAAATGACGTACATTTATCCCCACAAGACGAGTACATGCTTCTTGTTGTCGAAAAATAAAACACTATAAACTGTGGATAGCGAACATTTAGAGGAAACTACTGAAAACTAATGTACTGTTCAGCCTTATATCGATATGCGTGCAAGACGCACTAGATTGTGTCGCTTTGAAAACTGTTCCATTGTTTCAATTTATTTTGAAAATTCCCGTTAATACAGGTTAAAGGGAATCAATGATGGCTATCCTATGTCGGCCGGCTTTATAAAAAAATAAGAAATCGGCACACTTTAAAGAATCCAAGGGAACCAAACTTGGCTTCCTTATGTCGGCCGACCACATAAGAAAAAAATCGGCACAATTAAAAGATACCAAAGTCAGTTTCCGGGTTGGTTTGCTTTGTAGTAAAATAACCTTTGCATTTGATATCCTGTCGGTAAGTTTAAGCATGGAGTTTATTCCTCGCTGCCATTTGTGTTTATTCGTCACCCGGGCTTCTGTTTGTTTGCCATATGAAATCGTAATTGATGTTTGTAGGGCAAATAGTATACAAAACAATAACTTGCTTTAATAATACTTTTGTAACCCATGCTAGCGAAAAGATTATCATTTGCACTTACAGTGAATGTATTTTAAAATAATAATTTTTATTTGCGAGATACCGTCGTATAGTTAATCTTGATACAATACAATCTTGGTTAGTTTGCGCCTTGTAACTTGTCATGCGTAAATGGCAGGTGCTTTCAAGCAATCGGCTGATATTTTCGTCACTTTTGCGATTTTGTTATTTGACGTAAGCGATACACACTACAGTAAGGATGCATGCGCAAGCCGGCATCCGCTACGTATACGGAGTTCGTGGATATATTTTTTTCTTTAATAAATTTCGCATGATGAAAAACGAAGGAATAAATGATAACAATGCAATGTTAGTTTCTTTCATTTTATTTTCAAATAAGTATGTTTATCAATTTTTTTTTGTACCGTGCCGGGGGGGGGGGGAACAAATTCAACACAATTATTTCCTTTCTTATTTGTATGGAATAATGGAGCAAATATGATTGACGATATTGAATAGTAATGACACTCTTTTAATTTACGCGCGCACACACTAAGAAAACTTGAAAAATAAAAACAAACAATAAAATTAACTGGTAAGAGCTTCATATTGCAGCAACTAAACACTGACAAAATGCTCAGCATTATTCTCTCTCTCTCTCTCTTGTGTAATCGAGTGTGTATTATATGCAGCAATGTTACAACCTGAAGCCTAAAATTATATTTGTTATAATATTTCATGTACACTACCCTTAGAAAAATGTGTACGTATTCTGTAGACTATTATCTGTTAAGTATTATTGTTTTATAAATCAATATTGATATTTGACCGGAAGACTAAAATTGAGAATGTCGTTGTGCAGATGCATATATTTTTTAGCATAAAAAATGTATATAAATATTTTAAATAGAACGAGCAAGATATGTCAGTTTGTGTTTTTTCTCTCATATATGTGTTCGTTACGAAGTATGATCATTTTCTTTGAAAGAATATCAAGATAGTTTGTTTAAATTTAGTTTTTTATTTCTAAAGCCTATTCCTAAAACGTATCTTACATAGTATCTACTTGTTGTTTGAAGAAAAAGAACTTGTCCAAAGTTCAAACTATTGTTAAGTTGGGCCGAATTGTCTTTCGAGTTGGGCCGAATTGTCTTTGGGCCAAATTGACTATTCATTCATTCATTCATTCATTCATTCATTGGCAGCTCAGTCTCGGGAGACCATGTGAGTAGCGCCCTTGGAGTGTTGTCTGTCTCTGGGGTTTTGGCATCGTCTGTTGTGTCTGTGCAGGCCGATGCGCGAGTGACAGTCCCTATTGCAGTTGGTGCAGACGTACTGGGAAGTCCGAGTTGCTTGGGTTGCTGCTGCACTCTTCTTTCTCTCACGTTTCTCTGCGGCCTGCTGGACTCTCCTCCCATCAGCGACTGCTATGCCCTTGCTGACCGTCAGTCTCCAGGTGCCTCGGTCCTCGGCCTGCACTTCCCAGCTGTCTGGTGAAATGCCGCATGCCTTCATGTCCCTCTTGCACACATCCTTGAAGCAGAGTGAGGGGCGGCCGACTCTTCTGGTGCCAGTGGCCAACTGACCATATAGGATGTCCTTTGGCAGCCTCCCATCCTCCATGCATCGGACGTGTCCCAGCCATCGAAGGCGGCGTTTGCTCAGCAGGGAGTACATGCTTGGGATACTTGCACGCCGAAGGATCTCGCTGTGTGGGACGTGGTCTTGCCAGCTGATTTTCAGGATGCGTTGTAGGCACCGTATATGGAAGGAGTTGAGTCGACGCTCTTGCCTCATGTAGGTGCTCCAGGTCTCACTTCCATATAGGAGGGTGCTCAGAACGCAGGCTTGGCAGACTTGAGTCTTGGTGTGCACTGTCAGCGCGCTGTTTTCCCACACCCTCTTTGTTAGTCGGGCCATGATGGTGTTTGCCTTTCCAAGCCTTCTCTCCAGCTCCACATCAAGCGAAAGAGTGTTGCTGATGGTTGACCCCAGGTAAATAAAGTTGTTGACTACTTCCAGGGTGGCGCCGTCGATTTTGATGGAGGGGCAGTGGTGACATCTTGCGCACTGACGTTTGTCTTTTTTAGGCTGATGGTGAGCCAGAACTGTTTGCAGGCATCAGCCAAACGGTCTCCCAGTCTCTGGAGGGCATCCTCGGTGTGGGTCACAAGAGCCGCGTCGTCAGCAAAGAGCATCTCCCTGATGAGTACTGACCTCACTTTAGTCTTCGAGCGCAGTCGTGCCAGGTTGAACAGCCTCCCATCGGACCTGGTGTGCAGATATACGCCATCAGTGGACGTGCTGAAGGCGTAGGACAGGATCAGGGAGAAGAAGATCCCGAAAAGGGTTGGTGCCAACACGCAGTCCTGCTTCACGCCGCAGTTAATGGGGAAGAAATCTGAGGTGGATCCATCATACAGTACTGTACCCTTCATATTTGTATGGAAGGAGATTATCATGCTGCGGAGTTTTGGGGGGCAGCCGATCTTCCCAAGAAGTTCAAATAGACCCTTCCTGCTGACCAGGTCGAAGGCCTTGGTGAGGTCGATGAACATCATGTAGAGTGGCTGACCTTGCTCTCTGCTCTTCTCTTGGAGTTGTCGGAGGGAGAAGATCATGTCTGCTGTCGACCTTCCTGCTCCTCTGAAGCCGCACTGGGATTCCGGGTACACGCGGTCCGCCAGCAGCTGCAGCCTGTTGAGGAGGATGCGGGCAAACACTTTGCCAACGATGCTGAGAAGCGAGATTCCTCTGTAATTGTTACAGTCACTGCGGTCTCCCTTGTTTTTGTAGAGGGTCACAATGGTGGCGTCGCGCATGTCTTGGTGGACTTCTCCTTCCTTCCAGCAGAGGCAGAGTAGCTCATGCAGCGGCTGTAGCAATGTCGGTTTCCCACATTTGATGGCTTCTGGCGGGATGCTATCGCTACCTGGTGCTTTGTCGTTTGGGAGGGAGTCGATGGCTTTGCTGAGCTCCTCTAAAGTAGGCATTTTGTCGAGCTCCTCCATAGTGGGCAGTTCCTGTACGTTGCTAAAGGCCACATCGGTAACTGACGTTTCTCGGGAGTACAGCTCTGAGTAGTGCTCCACTGTAGGGCCTAGGGCCTTCTTGATGCCACTGTACTTGCCTTGGCTGTTTCCTGACTCGGCACTGCGCTGGATTCCTTCACACAGTTGCTGCCAGTACTTGTTTGCTGACTGTCTAGCGATACGTTGGGTGGTGCTTCGGGCTCTTCTGAGGGCAGCAAGCGTGCGTTCATTGGGGCATTTTTTGTAAGCTATGAAGGCTTCTCGTTTGTCCTCAATTACTGGTTCCATCCTTGAAAGGTGTGCGTTGAACCAGTCCTGGCTGGGCCGTTCCTTCTTGCCAAACGTAGACATGGCTGTGCTATAGATGGCATCCTTCATGGCTTTCCACTTGGCTGTGGCATCGTGCTCTGGCAGGTCCTGGAGAGCCTGATCCAGGGCGGACACATACTCCTCCACCTTGGAGGGGATAGACATCTGCGCAGTGTTGATGCGAGGGCGACCTTTTGGTTTGAAGCGGTGTAGTCTTCGTGACTGTAGGCGCACCCTGCTGCACACAAGGGCGTTTTCGGAGTCGCAGTCTGCACTGTGGTAGCTTCTGGTGGAGAGGATGCTATTCAGGGCAGAGCGCCTGGTGATGACCAAGTCGAGTTGGTGCCAGCGATGAGACCTGTGGTGTTTCCATGACACTTTGTGTTGTGGCTTACACTTGAAGAAGGTGTTTGTAACGCACAGGTCATGATAGGTGCACAGCTCCAGCAGTCTTTGACCATTTTCGTTGGTCTTTCCAGTGCCATGATGTCCGAGGCAGGTAGGCCATGACTCGTGGTCAGCACCAACTCTAGCATTAAAGTCGCCGAGGAGGATTAGTAACTCGTCCTCAGTCCTTGATCTGTTCGTCCAGCTGCCCATAGAACTGATCCTTTATGTCTTCTGGAGACTTGAGGGTGGGGGTATAGACACTGAGGATGTTGGCAGGACCTGCAGCAGTGGCAAGGCGGATGAACAAGAGACGTTCAGTGCCCCCTATGGGAGGCTCAACCGAGGTCAGGAGGGTGTTTTTGATGGCAAAGCCAACTCCGTGCTGGTGGGGCTCCTCAGGTTCTCGGCCCTTCCAGAAGAAGGTGTAGTTTTCCTCTCTGAGGGAGCCGCTGGAGGCAAACCTGGTTTCCTGGAGGGCAGCTATGCTGACATTTAGTCTGGTGAGCTCTCTGTCGATGATGGCCGTCTTCCTGGTGTCGTCCAGCTCCCTTAGGTCGTCAGAGATGCCTGTGCGCATGGTGCGCACGTTCCAGCTTGCGAAACGAAGAGCTGGAGTCTTCTTTAATGGTTTCTTGTTTCTTTTGTCTGGTGCGGAGTTTCCGTCTGCTTGTCATGCTGAGCAACACACTGAGCTCCAGGCACCCACTGAAGCAGGCAGACGTTGGCGGGCCAACACCTTACTGACCGGGGGCTGCCCGGCTTAAGGCGGGCGGTAGTCAGAAAGTGGGACTCGATGATCCCTCCCACCATCGAAGCTGACCCGTGGCGCCCCTTCCCTACGCCAATCGGGTAGGACTTATAACCCGTAGACTGCCAGCTTCCGTGTTGTTTCCTCGCTCAAGGGCGAGGCTGGAGTGGCCTCTCCAGGGCGCAAGCCTGGGCGTGTAGTATGGAGATCCTGGGTTGCCCAGACGTCAGGATCCCCCTCTCGTCCTTGCTGGCGGGGTCCAAAGGAATGCTGAGCATGACATTTGGCACCAGTTTGGATGCAGGAGCTGCCGGAAGGAAGTCGTAGTTGACACCCAGCCGCCTTAGGGGCTCCACTCCGGATTTTCTGTCTGGGTTTACTCCCGTAGCCTTTCCTTCTCCCGAAGATATCCACAAGGCAGCGGAGCCATCATCCAATGGCACTTCGTTGGTTTCGAATTGGAGTTTCCATCTCCTAGACGAACTGCCTGAGGAAAGTTTGTTTTATTAATAACTTCATAAGTAATGATCAATTTCAATGTCATCTTTCACACTTTCACAATGTCTGGGACCTGGAGCTATAGGTAGATTTTGTGTTACGTGATTTAATTCTTAAGGGCCTAGACCTTGTATTACAAAGACATTTATTCATTGGTAGTTTGCCTATATTTAGGTTCCTCTGTAATGAGATAGTTTAGTTCCAGTTACGGTATGAAGGGAGTTCGGTTGGTCAAAAACATGTGTTATTCCTTTAAAATTTATATTACAGTTTGCTTTTATTTGGCGAAAACATTTTGTTTTCCTCTGCAGTCATGTCACATATTTAATATTTATTCCATTCATTTGCTTTGTTTCACTTAGAAAACATTCAGCTTTGTGTTGAAATTTAACAACCTCATTGGCTTTTCTTTGTTACTGTAAACCCGTTGTCGCCTTGCGTGAAGCATAAACCACATGCATACGGGTTTAATATTTTTGGAAGATTTTCCAGTTGAACGCAAAGACATTCTTAAGGATATTTAACAAAACTATATCGATTGATGTGGCACCTGAAAATCAGAAACTGCTGCTGTACGTGGATATTAAGCATGGCATGGGCGGTTCCAGAAATGTTGTCGGAGGAGGGGAATGTAAATAAGTAGGCGAGGGTCTATGAAACAGACCTACCGCATTTGAGTGACGCCCCTACCCCCGCCCGCAAGCTCCTGCGTTGCAAGCGTTTCTAGGGCATACTTGCAAATATATACCTGTAAAGATAACGTACTCCAGAGAATTTTCCGATTGTTTCTAGTTCCTTTTTACTTCGGAGAGGCAGGTGAGGAAGATACGCTTCGTCTTCGACTATACCCCTCCCTTGGATGAACCCCTGTCTAATTTAGCCTTCTTAAGTTTACCTTTGCGAACATACTTAAAATTCACAGTTCCACTTCTTACCCATCCTTGTCTACGAAGGGAAACCTATCCCAATTTAGCAAAACTTGTTTAATAATTTCACATTTCATGTTTTAAGAACATATGATAATTATAAAACTTGACCAAATTAAATTGACACTTTTAATGCCCAGAATATATATACAAGCCTCCTTTCCTTTTAATGAAAAATTTATGCAGCAAGTGGTATATCATGGATAGAGCGTACATACTGTACATATATTTTATTTATATCACATATAAATACATATATTTGCCCTTCGAATGGAGTTTGGATTTACTACAGGCAGCTGTGTATTGACCGAGTGAATGAACTCCTCACCTCCCCGAGTGTAAGAGGTAATTAAAATATTTTAATATATTTAAAGTTGATCTAAGTCATTATTCTACTTTAGTAACAGTACCATCGACCATAAACTCTCTCTCTCTCTCTCTCTCTCTCTCTCTCTCTCTCTCTCTCTCTCTCACACACACACACACACACACACACACACACATCCTTTGGTCGGTATGACTTAACTTTTACCATTATTCATAAGTCCAGAGATATCATGGGATTACACAAACGTAAAGCCCGTATCTTGCTACGATGGTCCAGAGAGAGAGAGAGAGAGAGAGAGAGGCCTTTGGACACTTTCATATTCAATTAATAATAATAGACTTTTAGAACATTATAGTCTGCTTAAGAACCAACAGCAAAACATTAAATACATAACAGTATGTGTACCACCTAACCGAGGAATTTACTGTTTAATGTCGACATGGTTTGCAACTTTGTATCATTGATAAACACTGTAGATAAATCCCAAGGAAAGTGCACACGTATCGTTACAACGGACCATATTCTTGTAGGTTACTTGATGTAATTTCTTTTTCAAGGTTTTAATCCACCCCAAATTCCTTTTCTCTCTCACTCCACATTTCTGCGTAGTTTGTCCGTTATGCATGAGAGGGGAGGGGGGAACAGAAATCAGAAAGGATTTTGATGAAAATGAGTACCATATTAAATTCATTTAGAAAACGAGGATTATTAATACTTTTTATCGTTATTTTCATACGTCACTAATGATTAATGTGTTGAAATTCATCATTGATCGAGAATCAACTGCAGACGGTCGCTAGAATGTTTATGTATGAGTATTATTGCGCCATGGGCGGATCACAATTTGATATACCAGTAGTATTGGTATATCAAATTGCTTTATACCAACACTTTAAAACTTGAATCTGTCCTTGTTTCATCGATTTCATTACACCTTGCCATATGCCACTCAATGCATGATCTATTATGTGCCAATATTACCCGAGCGTGATTGTAAACATACCACAAGCACAAAATAAAATTGTCCATCTATACTATTTACAGTATGGAAATGATACATTTAACAAGGGTCGTGTGATGAATGCCGGATTCAAGGAAGCATGGAAACTTGAAGATTTCCGGTGCTTTGTCTTCCATGATGTCGATCTCATACCGGAGGATGATAGAAATATGTATTCCTGTCCAGTCTTCCCCAGACATATGTCAGTTGCCATTAATGAAATGAGTTACAAGTAAGACATTGCTTCTATCTTTCTTCTCTTTCAATATTAAATAGAAGATTAACATTTTGGTACAATTTTATATAGCGTTTGGCAGTTCGAGTAAAGAGCTAATTTACATTTTTATGCAACGAATAGAGTAGCAAAGTACAAGCTACAGTTGAACTTTTTGTAATAAAAAAATTTATCCAAACCATATGATCAATCAAGTGATGACAATGATTTTTATACGATCAAACTGGTTTGACACTTGCGATTTTGTAACGTAATGTCAAACTACCCCCAGCTGGCGCTTTCGCTTATGTCGAATTGTGATTGCTGCCACAAGTTGATTTCTGCAATTTTCAAATAGAGACACCCGCTCTTGTCTTTTCCTTAGTTTTGAAGGAATTTGCAAAATTGAACTAAAAATATATCTATTTTATGGCTTAAGCCAGCAAGTATTTTTGTCACAATTTAACGAAAAAATGGATTAAATATTAACTCAGCATAACAGAAAATTGGGCTGCAACGTTAGGGATTGGTATTGGAGGTGTGGTAGTGATGGATGGGGCTGTATGACTTCTAGGAAAGACAAGGGGAGGAAACTTTCTAGGACTGTGTTCCTTATCCCTATCGTGTTCAAGCGTCCGTACATTGTAGGCAAGGCATAACTTACATCAGTCGATTTGCCATACATTTATATATATCTATCATTTCTGTCGGCTAAGATCAGAATCGTGTCTATAAAGTTTCATTCTTGCAAGTTCACGACGAGCTGACACGCCTTACCGTATATTGCAACAAGTCCGCATCTAAGTTCTGAAAACATTTTATCTTATTGGCAGGTTATCTTCACACAGCTTATCTCATTTGTAGGTTATAAACAAGCATTTGACAATTTATATCTTTTAAACGTAACGATCTAATTAAAGACGGAAGATTTAATTTATTTGATTTCACGTTTATCATCAGCGAGTTTTAATAGATAATATGGAAAATGAATGCTGGCCCTATAGACAATCCAATACAATTAGCTATGGATCTTATGTGCTGGCTTATTGAAACCTTATTTCAATCTTCACAGCGGGTTACCTCCCCATGGAAGCATACTACCACTACCAAGGTAACATGGGCGCTCGTACATAGGGGCAAGGATGCAGAGCATTCACCTTTAGGCATATTTTGGTTAACATCTGTAAAACAATAGCTGACTACTACATGTTTGCCCGCCCTCCTGACCCCCACCCCGACCTCAGAAAATAATTCTGCAGGCGCCTCTGGGTGGTAATACGCCACCTGGAGAAAACCGTACGCTTGGATACTACATCACACTCAATTATTATTGCTTTTTGTACGATTTTTTTTCTCCAAAATGGCTAAGTCGTGAATTATTCTCTTAAAATATCGAGGCATAGGGATGATGACTTATAAAGTAGTATGCGGCAGACGTCACAGTCTACCGATAGCGTCACAATGACGGGCATCTGAACAGCCATACATTGTCTGGCTCTGATCCCTCAATTTTTTAAAATTGGATTTCAATCTTAAGTAAAGAAGAAAGGATGAATCCAGTCCATCTGATCTTGTAATAATGCACCGAGACGATGGACTAATGGTTAGATTACCAGAGATCAAAACAGCCTTATAGCAGCGATATATTCAGAGAGTATTAACTATGAAGACTATCACTTACGCTATTGCATGTCGCCGTGAATATGCACGCTTTATAGGCATTATTCTAATGTATCTGAAACATCCATCGAAATTATGCTCATCGGGATGCATGAACACGATAAGGTACGGAAAGTCGTCTTGGGAAGTTTCCTCACGTGTTAGTCCGTATAACACATAAAGCCCCCCTCCCAACAGCAACAGTTACAATCACTGTGCCCCAAACAAGGGTAAGCAACGGGATCAAACTTTCTCTACAGGCAGTGTGTTTGTTTACATTGTCATATGGGTATCAGGTTGACGTAATGTATACTCAAATATCGGAATATAACGTGAAACTTAATTGCAGTCCTTTTTACACACAATAGAAACTGATATGGTTTACATGTAAAATGGCATTCAGTTCCGTTTTGCTCTCAAAAGTAAACTAGATTCGAAAATAAGCTTTCTGATATGTTCCTTTCTTGGATATAAGTAACCACATAGAGAAATACATGTCGTCATAGGCAAAGACATTCATTCTAACCTGCATGTGAAATATAAATTATAAAATAATGTATCAGCAAGAATTGAACAATTATACTCTTCATCCATGCTGAATTTAAAGCAAAAATAACGCTTAAAGCTATACATAAACAAACAAACACTAAAAAAGAAAATCGAAAACGAAAACAAAAAGCAAATAAAGAAGACACATTTCCTAACACATACAACATTGTTGTCTAGACACAATTCGATTATCTTACCATGTTATTACTTAATACAACACTTTACGGCTTGAATACAGAACATTCGGTTCAAAAGATTAACGATCCTGAATAAATTAATCCGAATTTGATCTAATTTTATCACCAAAATGTTTGCATTGCCTCAGGTTTCTATCTCGGCTTCTTTACTATTGGTAATAAAGCCTGGAGTATACTATGCTTCAAAACGTTCAATTGTACTGCAACACACGAAAAACTATCCATCGACATTATTATCAGCATTTTTCAATAATTTTATCTTTCCAGTGAGATTACACCTCTAGCTTTCCTTCATACACATTATGGTGAGTGATTGTGATATCAAGCGAGCGCGCACGAAAAGAAGCCAAAACTCTTGGATTATTAAAACTGTCTTTCGTATGATTCTTTTCTAAACATACAAATATGGCAGACTCTGCTGATAAATTTGTTACTGATTAGAGAATGTCGACATTTTTCAATTTCTCGTCATATTACAATAGTTATTGGGTGTTAAATCAGTCATTTGATGCAACACATACAACTAACGACTTCATGTAGCTATTTTCAAGTTTGAGTGAAATATAATTTTTTATTGTAAGGACGAATGGAGAAACAAAGCATAAATAAAGGCAATTATTCGTATGAAGTTATGATTTAAAACGTAGGCAACCTATTCCTAAATATCTGTCAGCACTATTTGTCCTTTATAGTGATATGCTGGTATTTGCCACCAGTAATTATCCTTTATAGTGATATTCTGGCATTTGCGACCAGTAATTATCCTTTATAATAATATGCTGGTATTTGTCAACACTACTTATCTTTTATAGTGATATGCGAAGTCCAAGCTAAATTTAATTTATACGGTACTGAGATTGTATGATGGTTCATAAGGTTGTGTCTAGAAGGGATGCTTCATTTCCTGCACGTGTAATACAATTCGGCACCCACCCTTCAAAAATCACGCCAAATTGGAATTAATACTCAAAAAGTGCGTCAATGTATAAAACAAAGCATAATGTCGGAAACTATGTACAACGTTTCGAGTACAGAAGGCATTACAGATGCAACTGAATTTTTTTTTACATTTAATGCCTTATTACATCAGTTGAGCGCTTAAATATCCATCAATTGATGAAGTTTTCCTTTCTGAAAAAGCAATTTCAACAACTGAACTATCACTATATTCCTCTTTTACCGGAGGAGAAATAAATTCAATATTAACAAACGAAAATAATGTTTGCTCGACGTCAAGGCATGTAATATAATAATTTCGGAAGGCATTCGGTCATTGTTATGCAAATGTACACAAGTTTCATAATAGACTGGTAAAAAGTGACAAATATACCGATCAAAAATCAATGATTGTATCTTGTCTCGGACACATACCTGACTCATGAGTAGCTCCTGAATGGTGAACCTCGACCAGAATGCAGACCATGAATCACGTTGCACCCTGTGAGACAGACTTTTTATGTGAGCTCAATTAAGGAACTTTATAATAATGTGTTACAGGAGAAGATCTTACACTTTTTAGCTGCAGTTCACATATATTTGTTTTTACATACTAAAAAGGGCATATATTCTGGCTGGAATTTATCAATATAGATTGTATTGTGAAATTTAATCCACAAAATTTAATATAGCATGAACCAAAGTGGGATTATAATCACAGGATCTACATTGGATTGGGGTGATACAATAATACTCTTTTACTGTTCTGTGACTGTGAAAATGTTGTAGGACATACAACATTATAGATACAATTCTTATTTCACCACAGTTAAGGACATGCTTTATAAGTTTACTGTATATCTCAGTCGGTGAATACATTTCCACACATAAACGCAGTTTTTACAAATTTAGCATCACATATATATTGCCTTTAAGACCAGAGCCTATTTACACTATGCATATTTAAGGTTTTGTTCTTCTTCAAATAATCCTATTTAACATGAACCGAAAGTGCGGTAGATTCCATGTGGATATTGCAATCTCGAGATAATTCAATTTTGTTTACGGTCTGCCACATGACGGTAAATAGTGGTGGTAGCATCAGACATTTAACGTAACATGCCAATAATTGCGTTTGCAGATCACGTAGGTTTGACACAATAACAATATTACATAGCGAGTTTTTAGCTATAAGGAGAATATTAATAATTTTTGTTTACAAAAATAAATTAACAAAAATACTTAACAGTTAGAAATAGTACAGGTTTATGTTTGAAATATAAAAACTCTCAAATATAGATCATCGATCAAGCGAAAAGATGTCATACTAAATATTATACAACACATCAGATTAGAATGTAATGATCAGAAATTGTGCGTAAAACGAAAAGAAAGCATGGTATTGTTGGTCTTGATGCACTATTTATTCGTGTACATACAGTATTGTAGACAGAATTGGATTTTCCAGACGTTTTATGCTTTATTACATCAGTTTACTATTTGAATATCCGTCAGTGGTTGAATAGATTTCCATACAGAGGAGCAGTTCCAACAGATTAACCATCACGAACTAAATTCTTCTTTTACAAGAGCGAAGTTTAATTCAATCTTATAACTATTATATGCGTATTACTTCCAATTTCACCCTGTGCCACACGAATGCCAGTAATAAAGCCTGGTGTGCACTAAGTTTGAGGCATTTTAGATGCGTTGCATTTCAAGTTAAGCGTATCTGCCAAAATTAGTTAAAAACAAAATTGATAAAAGATAATAACCAGTATATAAACAAAAAATATAATTCTACACTTTCATTGTCACGGGGATATCGCAGGAAACTTTGAAGTTTTTTGCAGGCATTTGTTAAAGAAAGCTGTAATTATATGAAAATGAGTAGCAATGAAAAAAGAAATGGTGGGAGATTACTGCTGCAAAGAATACATGTTGGGAACGTTATGAAAACGAACTGTACCTGCACTAATGTCCTTAATAAACGGCGTTAAGCGATGTTTCAAATTAGACCTAGCAGATTTTGTCATCAGAATAACAATATTTACAGAATTAAAACAGCCATGATGACTACACGTATCTGTAGATATCGGAGAAGTAAAATATATTTTAATAAAAACCTACCATATTCTGGACCAAAGAATTCACGAAATGTATCTTCAATGTGTTTGGCTATTCTGCCTTTCGGTTTACGCATTCACTCACAATGAAATGCTCTACAAACATTTAAAGTTATGTTATTTAGTTTTCAAATTCTTATTTAAATGATTATTATCAGAAATTAAATTCTATGAGCCTGAGACATGAACTTTTGAATGTGACTTTCTTTCAAAATGTTAATCATGAAGGAATAGACTTTAATTAGCGACAAGAGATGCATTTATTTTGACGAGTCTGTGTATATTTTACAAATAAGACATTTCGCCGTTGCATCCATTTGCTTTATTGTTTCTCACAGTTTAGATGATAACTATTTTTAAAAAATAAATAAATAAACATCTTTTGAATCTGTGCTTCGAAAATAAATTATTGACCTCAAGATTCTTGATGGAAATGTATGTGATTATGATAAAAAAAAAAAAAGACTTAGAAGTTACTTAATAATGACAAAAGTTCAGACCCGTTAAGTCGAAGAATGGATTTTGAAGAAAAATAAACAATAGCAGATCAAAATAAATATAATTGGTTATATTGACTACTTGTACAAATTTTTATGATAATAATCCAATCCAGTGAGATTGTTGAATTTGAATCCATACAAAGAGAATCGTATCTTTGATTATGAGACCAATTGTGACTTTAAGACCTATATAAAAATGATGATCGAAGTTATTATGTTTCAATAGAAATTCATTTCTTTGCAATTTGAATAGGTTATTATCCACTCCTGTGTAAATGTGTTGGTCGAAATCCAAAAAACCACATTCTAACAATATCTTGTACAGCAGAAGGAACCCGTATGCTTGAAGTGTTAGCCTTGGAAAATGAAGTTTCTCTTTGAAATATGAAGCTGACCTTTGTTATGTTATTTCCATATTTTGTTATTATAGAACGTCCTTTTCACCATTCTCTCAGAAGAAAGTAATAAAATAGAAATATTGGGTGAAAGACTGTTGAATTATTTAAATCTTTCCTTGTCGTCTTGCATAAAAAGATAAATAACGAAGTCATAGAATCAAAAACAGCTGTATTCATATCAAAGACAAATGCCGGTGTAATATGTCTCTTGAGTTTAGGTCAAAAGTTCTTCAGTAATACTATGATTTGCATCATGTTCCAAGAAAAAGTGAGTCGTGTTGGAATTTCTAGTATAAATGTGAATGAATGTTGATTGATAGGCTTCTGCCTGAATTGCTCGGAATACTTGTTGAAAGTAAATTTGTAATTCCTTTATGGTGCTGGTGGTCAAATACATGAAATATGAATCAGGCAAATATTAATTTCATGTCAAAACCATTTTCAGGACACAGATTTGTTGTCGTACACAATCACATCTTGATTACGCGCCTTAGTGGCATTTCAATGTGCCAATTTCAGAGCTAGTCCCGCTTAAACATTTTAAATGATTCTAGATATTATTTGGACAATACAGTGTAATCAGAAGATGACACCATATTTATTCGTGACTACCTCAGTAGCTGTAAAATATAGTTTCAAAATGTGTGTCATTTATTATTCAAATCTAAACCAGATGAGTATTTTTTGTGTTTTGGGTATTTTCTTCGCATCGGATATTTTATTGTGACTGGGACACAAACAATATTACTGCTTGTTTTGTGCTTCAGTATTAGTTGGCCTTGTTATAACCGTGCTCAGCTGTTCGCTTTGTATTTTAATGGATATAATCAAATTATCTGTACAGTTGTTCACACTGTAATTAGATTTCCTTTTTGCATCATCACAAATACCATTCCTATTAAGAACTCACATCTTTATTAATTGACACATCCGATGCAATTCATTCCAATAAAATAAAGCAAGATAATTTAGTATCAGACAATTCATATCTTGCAGGGAATGCACCTTTGCTGCAACATTGATTTGCAGCGTCTAACACTAAGGCTTAATCTGGACTCATTGATTTGCAAAATACAATACGACTGCATTTATAGCGGTGTTATCACCCAAGATATATATTCCTGTGTTATTATGCTGATGTAAACGTCGAATACTCTATAGGGGATGAATTTACGTAGACATTCAATTGAATCCACTACAGGAATGCTTTGGATTAATATTGAAATAGCTGATTGTTTACGTTCCAGATTGCCAAAGATATTGTTTTCAGATGTTCGGACCACTAATAAGTCCATACATTTTCATCTAGGAGGAATAGCAGCGGAGTGTAAAGGTGAAAGCCGAAGCCGAAAGTATCAGCGTCTACTATCATTGGACGCTCAGAAGTTTCATGCCATGACTTTATAGTAGATTTCACTGAGCACATCAGATCCAATCCAAAAATAGAAAAATGGTGATTTTTTGCAAAATGTTTGTCATTAATCTGGTTTTATCCTATACTTTGCAAAATTAAACGTGAACCCTTCAATACAAATGTTAAAAAATGTTTGTTTTCAATATGAATAAAAAATAGTATAGTCGATTGCATCAAAAGAATATTAACTATCCGCCTGTTTAGATTTCCTGTGCCATGCTTAACGTAACATATATATATATATATATATATATATATATATATATATATATATATATATATATATATATATATATATACAAGCACTAAAACCTAAGGTTAAGATCAACATGTTACCTGAGCCCATTAATTTCCGAAATCCAATAGTAAATGGTATATTAGAGAGATCCAATCGTCTTTACCTCGACCACAAGGGAAAAGTGTGAAGACAACCGCCTGAATAACCAGCTATAATAATGTTGGTTAATTTATGAATAGACAGATTGCTTGCAATACTATGACCCCAATTAATCAAGATTTTGCGTAGAGAAGGGCGGAGCAAGGCATAAATCAAAAACTTAGCAAACAGTGTACATGGTTTCCATCTTTCAATGGTCCATAATTGTCGCCAATTTCGTACATCAGTTGCTAATAAAAAGTTAATAATTAATTATTGTCAAATTGATGTTATATTGAAGATTAGATCACTCACAACATCTAAATGTGTTATCTGTTAGATTTGATGTCATGCAGCATGTTACTATAACAATTTAAAATGTCAACGAAATACCTATGTTCTTTCTGTTGAAGAATATTCTTTCAAGAAGTCAGTATGCTTCTTAAAGGAGACCATTGTTTGTGCTTGCTTTTAATAATCGACTTAAAGGTGTGAAGGAGTTTCAGAGTAGCTGGCCAGAAATAATCAAACGTAGTTGTGATCGTGGTATGATCTATCTACAGCCTTCATCGTCGCCCCGGGCGCCATTTACCCTGAGCACGCCACTGTCTATCTGTCAGAAGTATAGACCTTTGACAAGAATTCGGTAATTTCATACAAAGCAAAGTTTGCATAGGTACTCATTTCAAGTGAAATATACAAAAATGTGTAGAATAATTTCCTGGCCTTGGATTGAAATAATTAGACTTTTGTTATTAATTTCATTCCAAAAGAGCACAGCTAGTGTAGTAACACAACTTTGAAATACTTCCGGACGCCCCAGTCATTATAGTTTTCCATTTTATGACTTTCTCCTGATATTTATAACTTCTTGATGAGTTATTACACGTGTTGTACATACGAAAAGTATGACACGGATATATTAATGTAAATAACACATCAATCTTGTGATAACGATAATCTTCTCCCTTTTATTTATGCCATTAAATTTACAGTTTAAGTTTCACGAGCTTGCTCGTAAAGGAAGTTGTAAAAGAGGTTCTAGTTTTATACTCATTCTTATATCATGCAGTATAATACATTTTTCTGTTTCTGTTGAATTGCTAAGTTTATAATTCCAGTTGATAAGATACATTCGAACTCAAGCGGTCTAAAACATTTGAGCTCAATTTGATCGTCGATATAACATTTACCAATCTGACTTAAAAATTGGATTTCACCCCTAGATTTGGCATGAATCTGTTGTGATGATGCTGGATCCTTCCTTCACAGATCGATTTGGCATGAATCTGTTGTGATGATGCTGGATCCTTCCTTCAGAGATCGATTCGGCATGGATCTGTTGTGATGATGCTGGATCCTTCCTTCACAGATCGATTTGGCATGGATCTGTTGTGATGATGCTGGATCCTTCCTTCACAGATCAATTTGGCATGGATCTGTTGTGATGATGCTGGATCCTTCTTTCAGAGATCAATTTGGCATGGATCTGTTGTGATGATGCTGGATCCTTCCTTCAGAGATCGATTTGGCATGGATCTGTTGTGATGATGCTGGATCCTTCCTTCAGAGATAGATTTGGCATGGATCTGTTGTGATGATGCTGGATCCTTCCTTCACAGATCGATTTGGCATGGATCTGTTGTGATGATGCTGGATCCTTCCTTCAGAGATCGATTTGGCATGGATCTGTTGTGATGATGCTGGATCCTTCCTTCAGAGATCAATTTGGCATGGATCTGTTGTGATGATGCTAGATCCTTCCTTCAGAGATCAATTTGGCATGGATCTGTTGTGATGATGCTAGATCCTTCCTTCAGAGATCAATTTGGCATGGATCTGTTGTGACGATGCTAGATTCTTCCTTTAGAGATCAATTTGGCATGGATCTGTTGTGATGTTGCCGGATCCTTCTTTCAGAGATCGATTTGGCATGGATCTGTTGTGATGATGCTAGATCCTTCCTTCAGAGATCAATTTGGCATGGATCTGTTGTGATGATGCTGGATCCTTCTTTCAGAGATCGATTTGGCATGGATCTGTTGTGATGATGCTAGATCCTTCCTTCAGAGATCAATTTGGCATGGATGATGATGCTGGATCCTTCTTTCAGAGATCGATTTGGCATGGATCTGTTGTGATGATGCTAGATCCTTCCTTCAGAGATCAATTTGGCATGGATCTGTTGTGATGATGCTGGATCCTTCTTTCAGAGATTTGGCATGGATCTGTTGTGATGATGCTGGATCCTTCTTTCAGAGATCGATTGCTGGCATGGATCTGTTGTGATGGCATGGATCTGTTGTGATGATGCTGGATCCTTCTTTCAGAGATCGATTTGGCATGGATCTGTTGTGATGATGCTGGATCCTTCCTTCAGAGATCAATTTGGCATGGATCTGTTGTGATGATGCTGGATCCTTCTTTCAGAGATCGATTTGGCATGGATCTGTTGTGATGATGCTGGATCCTTCTTTCAGAGATCGCTGTGCTCTGTGTTTTATGCTCATTCCTTTGGATGCTGCATGCCATTAAATGACGTACAAAGTTTTCCTATTCAAGATTAAGGTCACAGCAAACATTTTGTAGTGTTGACGTCTTTATTGCAATTACGTTCTGTTCATTACCATTACAATCTGCACTATTCGAACAAGCATCAAAACTGTCTTGCTGAAAGTTTATATGCATTTTAACGGCCATAAAAGTTTTCATCCTTTATCATTCCCACCTGTATCAACTGCCACTACCAATGAATTTCAATTAAACATAAACAAAAAGTGCAGTCTAAGTCCCGTAAATAATATCAAGAGCGGAAAGAATATATCTTCTCAATTTAGTTGCAATATTAGAGAATAAACTTCAGTCTGTGCCCAACGATTTAGAAAAAAATCCCAATACAATTTTATGCTTATTTGAATTATTCCTAATAAACTCTCTCATCCCAGTAATCCGTGTGATGCACAGTCCAGGATGAATGTGTGTAGACATGCAGGAATGAGTTGCATCAATATTTAAATAAGTATATTGTTCATAGGTCGCATTGTCTATTATAATGTTAGCAAATCTTCGAAGTCATCTTCAATCAATTCTTATTCATCCAGAGAAGTAGAATTGGTAAATTAAAAGTCGGCACAACAATTAATATATTATTAATCACCATCGCGGATGTTTCATCATTTCATTTTATTCATGTTTCGACTTCGTTTCGGACTTCACTTGAATTTGTCATTTTCATCCCATTTGGTCGACATGAAAATGATATTGATTTTCACCTTGCAAAGCAAATTCGAATGCTCAGCTGCCTCTGTTATAAAATGAACTTTCTGAAAATGAATTTTAAAAGTGTATCATCCATCTCTATATAGTATCCCCAACACTTCAGTGAGAAATTTAACGTATACCTTATTCAGCTTCTTTTATTTGATATCTTTTGTGTATATCAAAGGTATTCATTTTGCAGTGCAATTAAAGCAGGTCAATAGCCATCTCGTAAGACATTTCCTCACACTTAGCACTCAGCTGCAATGGTCACCATAGCGTTTAATTTGAATCTATTGATTTCAGAAATTCGATACCACATCGGCTTCCGCTGTGCCATCCAATTAAGCTGTATCAGCCTTGTGTGAGAGCCATTTCCTTGTTCTAGGGTGAAAAGTGTATAGACAACTGCCTTAGTGACCAGCTGTGCTGATGTTGATTAATTCAAGAATAAAGAGACTGCTACAATAAATAAAAAACACTACTCCCCGTTAATCATAATATTGCAGTGTATGAGATACCAAGTAAATAGAAAAGGTTTGCGAAGAGTGAAAATGATTTCAATATTTTCATTGTCAATATTTCGTCGCCAATTTCAGGTTATCAGATTTGCCTTTTTTATAGCTCACATCATTTGACTGTTATATTCATAAAATGCCAATGTTGCCCTGGTGTTGCTTCTGGGAGCTTGCTTACTAAAATACTCGCTTATTTTTCTTAAACACGGTCATTCATATCTACAGATGTCAGTGACTGTTAATATATGAAAGTCACACATGCATTCTTGGATTTGTTTCATCAGATGGTTTCCAGTCGATCAGCAATTTTTCAGTCATGGTGGTGTTCATGATTTGTTATATTAAACATAAATACTGCAATAATTTAAAGAAAGATAGTTCAAATGTAGTGATCGTTTTTGCAGTATAGTTATGTTACTTGTTCACTAAGGTTTGTTTGGCATGGTTACGTTCTCGCAGTCTTCATGATGTAATTAACACTGATGAAAAAATTCACATTACGTAATATATCCCTTACTTAACAATGGATACCATGCACGCTGAAACACCATAGTTACATATGTTGATATATGTCGCATTGTATATTGTATAATTCTCAAGGTTTCTTTCATGTAATATGGACATTTCGGTCAAAATGCGTTCTCGCGAAATACTCTCGATTGGACTGGGTCAGGAAACATTTATTTTAGGCCCATTAGTTTCCGAAACCTGAATCGACATCGGTCTCGGCAGCGTCATCCAAATTAAGCTCTACGATCTTTACTTTAGACAGATCTAATCATCTTTTCTAGTCGAGGTGAAAAGGATGAAAGCTAATGCTTGAATGACCTGCTGAACTGATTTGGATTACTTCTGGAATAAACTGATTGCTTACAATCGTATAAATCTCCATTGCTTGTAATCGTGTGGACCTCTATGATTTGGAGGAGAGATCTAACCCATATCAAGCAATTTTTCTCTAGTTACTACAGCAGAGCTTCGATTATTCAAATTATATCATCCAAACTGAGGTTCATCCAATGTGACACCGCGTCCCCTGAAATGTTTTGATGAAACATTTTCAGTTACGTGAACCTCAGGCGATCCGAATATTCCTAATGCCTCCCGACATGTTTTGGTTTGTTTTATGCTCTTCTATACTTATTTTCTTGACGAAATAAGAAGCACGTTCTTAAAATTGGAAGACTAACACTTTTAGCTGCATGTGAATTCCATTTATCGATTTTAATGAAAATGATTAAAATACTCACTGCCTATTTCGATGTCACAAAATCAATTTCCTATTACCCTAAGTATTTAATTGAAATACTCCAGTGCTACTGTTGCAAGCTGTAGGCGTTGGAAAATGATTTTATCTTAAAAATGTGGATTATTTGTTTATTTTGCTACCTCCCTTCCCGACCCTCCCTGTCTTAGCAGGGTGAGTTTCAAATATCATCCTGCTATTGTCGTGCTCATATCAGCTTTATCCACGATTGACAATATGTGTTTATCTGTTTCATTTGGTTCCGTTAATTTTTTTTATATCCTGTCACAATGTAATTACAGCAGTCAACTATATGTCGTGAGAAGCGTGATCCCATCACTCTAGACACTGAGTTACACTAGTATAGAATAGTATTTTTAATCAAGGCCTAATCTTTTCCGAAATCGAATACCAAAAGTGCCTCGTCGGTTTTGTTACAATTAAGCTCTTAAGCTTTTAATTCCATTATTTGGACATATCCAATTGCAATCATGTCTATTGAAATCTGAAGTGCTGGGGGATCAGGCTATGTGACCTTCAGGCTATTTTATGAATTTGATATTAAATTTAATAGCTAGTCTGCATTGACAAAAATTCGACATAATTGCCCGAAGAAACTCCATAGGTAGTCGATAATTTTCCAGTGGCCTCAATGGTCGTAGCTTTTAGGTCACGCTGTCACTAGATATACTTTATGAATCTAGATAATGAAATTGGAGTTTAAATGAATATAGTTTCTTTATCTGGCAATTGAAAATTTTCCTCGTTGAGGGATGGCAGTTATGTGTGTTTAGCAATTTCTGCTGTCGTTTCTTGCTTATTTTCTGTTACGGGATTAATCTATAATCAGACACTTTATGATCCCCACTGTTCTTTGCATTCCATTATATACTACATGGATGATTCTGTCCACAATAGGAACTAGTTTCCTTAGAAAATACATTACTGTGTAATTTTGCTCTTTCATTTGATGCCGCCGATGCGTTAACACGAGTATACATTGTGTATATTATATTACACGTTGTTCAGTATAAGTAGAAACATGGATGTCATTTGAGAAATTTTCGTACTTTAAGCAATCGGATGCCAAGGTCATGAAGTCTTACATTGTTATCCTGATTAAATTTTATATCAATATTTCACAGAACCAAACGCCATTTCAACAGCTTGAAGACCAGCTTGAGACATTTTTAATGATCGGTTACAATCGTCAACAACGACATGTAATATTAGCCAACTGAGTTGTGAAATACTATGCGAATTAAGGCTCCGTGTCGTTATCCCACTTAAGCGGAACAAACCATATATTAGACAGATCCGATCGTCACTTTTAAGTTGTTTGCAATCGCCTGAATAAACGGCTGGACAGATATAGCTAAATGTGGTATCAATTGCCGTTAATCAAAACATTTGCATCCAATACGAGTGGAAGGTCGATGACACCGTATTTTGTTTTCCATTTATATTTGTCATGAAAATCATGGACCAACATTTAGCAAGTTATCAGAAAATTTCAGAATTTGGAATAATAATAATTAAATTTTAAGCTACACAGAATGCAGTTAAGCAAGCAAACCTAGGAACATGACGTCTTTGGATTAGTTTAGTTGTTACCTAGAGTTAGTATTTGCTGTACTTTGGATAATCAACCATAACATGTTTCAAGTTTAAGTTTGACGAGTCTATTAGAATGCTCTGGGAACTGTGTCGCTATTTATGTGTCTTTACCCACATGGTTCTTCAAACATTCTGTATGCAAGCAAGACGTGTTTTCATAGTCTTAATCAATAGGCCGCCTTATTCTGGAAACTTTCTGAACAAGAAATTTAAACTAGTGCTGAAAATCTGCAAAACAGGACCCATATTCTTAAATCTTTGGAGGCAACAAATTTAAGTTCAAGCTACATATCCTGAAATTTTATATGATACTTAGGGTCGAAATACGTCATCGACATTTTGCAGTATAGTAGAGGGACACTAGTTTAAAGAAATGCGAAAGTTGAGCGGGTCTAGCTTTATTTTAATTTGGGGTATAGACTATCTAAATTATGCGTCTGTTTTTAGAGAGGATGATCAAATCCCGCAGATATCTGGTTTAAACAGTATTTATTTACAGACGTCATCGTGGAAAGTACATCAAATCAAACATTAGTTATAGAGGATTGAGCAACAAGCATAAGTTTATTTCAAGCTTTCTCCGCAATAACGATACTATTTATTAATATAATGTGGCTGATGTGATTAATGGAGGCATAATATTGCAAACATGATAATGAGATATTAAAAGAAAATTATACATACAATATTGGTATAATAAACAAATAAGTACCCTAAATATAACAGCTTAAAGTGAAGACAACAGATGTGATCAGGCAAATCCTTAGTTGTGATTACGTACTGATTGATCGCGTTGAAGATCTTGCTGTTGATATACAACAATTGTAAGGGGTTACCCACCAATATGGAAACTATATCTGTAATGTGGGCAATATTTCTATTTTTCGGTTTCTGAGAGTAACATATTTTAAACAGTCTAAGAGAAAATGCTTTGCGGTTTCTGGTTCACCACCGCATGAACATCTACTGCTATCTGACAAATGATTTTTGCAAAGAGCGTCTTTTTATAAACTACAAACAAGTCGAAGTCTTGTGTGCATGACTTGTGCTATTCTTCCTCCTTGATAGTATTTGACTGGGATTTGATTCTTATTTAGGTGTGACTTAAACGAATACCACTAATGGTTGTTTCGAATTTTTACAGACAGAAGATTCCATTCTACAACAGATTTTGGTAAAAAAAAAATATTTGGTATAGATTTGTCATGACGAAGAGCTTTTGGAGGTTTGTTCCATCAAGAAGATGTCTATTACGTATCCGCTGGACATTTGTCGGGATCAAACCCCATACTCAAAAAGGGGTCTTATAAAGGTGAAAAGGTTCTGGTGATTATCAATCAAGTTTAAATTTAAAATTTCATAGTATGTCTAATCATTCCCATGCTTTTGTAGATATTTCCAATATATGAATATGCCAAGATGATGATTCATTTAAAGTTAGGCCTAAGTTTTTATGAGAATTGATATTCTTAACAACTGTGTCATTCATTAAAAGTTGTGGGTGTTGTTCCCTTTTAGGTTTTCGGCATATAGACATTGATTCAGCTTTATTTGGAGTAAACTAACCATTAAGTAGCCCATAAATTGATTTTAAGTAGGTCTTCGTTCAAAACACCAGCAGGCAGGGCATACAGTTTTAAAAGTTATTGCAATGAATGCATTACCTTTATCTCTTTTTCCCCCTTGTCCAACGTAGCAGTAAAAAAAAAAAATCAAATGATATGGCTTAAATTTGAACTGTAAAATTTAATTAAGATCAAGTGTAAATATTTTAAGGAATTTAAAAACACAATATTTAGTCACCAGTAAATTTCTGAAATAAAAAAGGATTAGTCTGTTATAATTCAATTAGGAGATATACCTTTTGTCAAAAATTGAATGCTCTCGTTGTAAGTCCATCTATTTTGAAATGATCAGAATCGATCCGATCTTGCAATCGTTAAAAATCAAGTAATTTATTCTCTCCTAAACGAATATTAGATAATTTGTTGCACGTGATACATTTCCTACACTATCAAAGAGAACAACTGATCAATTCAATTTCACTTGAATACAAAGCTGAAATACTATAAGTTGTTTCAACCATTTGAAAAGGGACAACACATCTAGCAGAAACCTTGTTTGCAGTAGAATTTTAAATAGTGTGTCGAAAGATCATAGACATGAGAGGTCTTCCCATGGATATCATTGAAAGTCTCTCCAAATGTGCTACCGTATGGTTAACGGAGTTTAATCTACTTGTCAGAATCGTTACGCCTGTGGTAAGAATTAAGTGATTTATATAGGTGTATGATGAGTAGCAGCTGTTACTAAGTGTTGTCGTGAATTTAAAGTGTAACCTTTCCGATCTAATGTTTAGAATAGCAAACAGGCTGAGATTCAGTTTGTGCAAAGATGCATCTGGACAGTAATGAGTGTCTTCTTCGTCTTACATCAGTCATGTATACTCCTGTTTTTCTTGCTCTCAATTATTCTTGGTAAATTCATCTTTGGATTTGATCACATATTTAGCACCTGATGGACGGTCCTAACGCACTGGAAACGTGCTTTTTGTCTATGTATTAGCTATGTTTTTATTCCAACTGCGACAAAAGTACTACCTTTGGTGTTGAGTTAGATACCCGTCCAAATTGAATGGAAAGTTTTGTAATGATGATGTTTTGTACAAATTTCCATTACTTCTGCGGGCATCCAAGTAAAACTGGTTTAAAATCTCGACTAATAATACATCATCAACAGTTTCAAATTCTGTACATTGTTGTTATTTAGATAAATACTTTAGCAGTGTATTAGCAGCCTTTGGGTTATTTCAGAGACTCTGTCGGGCTCTTTTCTTGAGAATTTCCACTTTTGAATGCGAGGGAAACCGTTTTGTCATATTGACAAAGAAAATGATATTTTATGGAGTTACTTCAAGTTGACGTAATATCACTGTATATTATATACATTTCTGTTTGCTTAAATTATGTTAAACATATTCGAAACTATTACAGATATTAAAATTGTATTTAATAATCATTTTATAAGTTTACGCCGTTTCCAATGACGCTATTCTTACATCCGTGAATTCACGTGATTTTCATACACCTCGTCCAAAAATTCTGTACGTCCTGTGAGGACTGCATATACTATATCCTATGCATTGGCTCTTTACCAAGCAAACAACGAAACATTTCTCTAAGGGATAATCAAGGTTATTTCAGTTGCAATAAAACTTTGAAAAAAATGTTGAACACATTTTATGCAAAGGTCAGTAAAGCAAGATAATGCCAACATTAAGTAGAGAGATAGAGAGAAATATTGTAAGATGATAGTAAGATTCATCAGTTTAAAAATTCACTGACCAAATAGTTTGTTCCATTATGTAACATGAAAAATTTTAAAATGCCATTTCCTTTTTATTCTCCCGTCATGTGAAGCAAAACCTTGATTACCAACTCTCCAGCAAACTACCATTTTAATTCAGCTGCTATCATATGAATCCTCACATTAATTTTCCGCTGGGGAAGGTAAACCCAGGGAGGAGGCAAAGCTTCCATTAGGGGAGCTGGCACACTGGATTTTTAAAAAATCGGAAGGGGGATGCTCATTTTATGACTCCCTACAATTTGCATCCCAAGAACGCTCAAGATTGCCTAAAAAAGGAAGCTCTGATACAAACTTTATTGACAAACTGTTCTCACATATTCCAGGAAACCACAATTTTCTTTTTCCCATTCTCCGTTGGATGCCCATCGAATTAGAGTACGAAATAACATTAATAACTGGCTTAACATTTCGCTGAGCCGTAATTTGAGCTTCGACGTGACTCTTATACAGTTTTCTTTCCTAATCGATACCAGTAAATTAAAGGTCATAGGCTTGGAAAATGCCCACACAAAGGTACTGCCACAAGTCACGTTAGAGCTAATGAAACAAATCAGAGATGCAGTTTAAAACTGTCGTTCTTGACATCCCCACTCCTACTGTCAACACTTATCTGAGTAAGTTTATTGCTTTTCCTTACATCATTCTAGATGTAAACAGTGCAGTTTGTTTCAGATGATGTCTCTTTATAATGGATATTTGCTCATAAGTACAACTTTGAACCTTTGTTCTTTATTTAGCTTTCATTTTTAACTCATTTATAAAAGGATCACTGCCATAAAAGCCCAACTGTTGTGTCCATGTAATGCTTTCATTGAAAGGTTCCACGTTATTTGTATTTCTTTTAGTGTCATGTTGAAACAGTGGAAGTGCTTTCTTTACTGGTTTTAGACAGCTGGCACTGTTGCGTAGAGGTTGAGGTTAAAGCAAAAATGCGGTTAAAACTTTGTCTAACTAGTCTAGTACTTTTGTAGGTCATTTGATCACGGTAGCGACACGCTTGAAATAATGAAATAAATAAATAAATCAAAGAGAATAATAAATTAAAAAGTAAAGAGTTATACAGTTGGAGTTTTTCACTAAAGTTATTGTTGCTCACGGTAATCAATAAAATATTTTTTTTCAGTCTCGAAATCAACACGAGAGAGTGTACTTAACATGGCCATGGGTTTAGGTTTATATCTGTAACAGCTACAAAAGTCTGTGGCAAGCTCATGGGCCTGTTGGTGACTTTCAATCAATCGTCGAGTTTATAAGGCAAATTGAGATGTATGCAGTAATGTCGTTTTCACGTGACTGAATATAATTTCAGCGTGTTGCTTTTTGTTAAGAATTCGAGTGGGGTTTTTTTTTTGCAGAGTCGAACCCGAAAAATGCGTAGACGTGAAAATAAAGCATATCCGTAACACTGATTGGGAATTAACTATATGATATTATATTATATTGTATTATATTATATTGCGTACATGAAATTGTCAAGGGGAGTAAAATATTAATAAAGTTATGATCCAAGAATTTATTAACATATAAAGTAATTATGACCAAAACTTGCATCAGCTTTGTATTCAGAAATTGCAGAGTTAAAACCAAAATTTGTTTCTGTTTTTGTAAAAAGATTTATTTATTTGTAGTTTTTTCGACTGATTTAGCCTCATCTACAAAGTAGAATGGTATTGAAATGCTAGTACTTCAATTCAAAAGCCGTAACGATAGATTTAATCATTTCAAAGTTCTTGCAAACGAGCCGTAAATCATACGAATTTTGCGTTACATTTAACCATTAGTCAATATGGATCAAACCACATGCCAGTCTATCATTTACACAAGTATTAGAATCAGTCAGTTTGGAGGTTTGAATTTATAATACATTCGTTTGCTGGCATCAGATTACGACATCTAGATGAAAGCTATCAGAAAAGTGCTAATATGGATATTATTGAACAATGTCATCAGTGGAACATAAGTAAATAAATCGTAATAATCCCCCAGTATAATTCATCGAGAGTAAATATTGTGCTGTCGCATTTATTTTCATTACTCGATCATAGATTCGTATCATGTCATTGTTTTTCTGCAGCAAACAGACAGCCAAGAGACCAGCTTGTAGGAGTAGGAAAGAGCGCTCGTTCTTACTCTGTCACACAGTTATTGTATCGAGACAGTAATTTTAGCTTTCACAAGTAGACTTTAAGCTACAGCTTCATGTTGTAGAGCTGTACTATATTTATTTATTTATTGTACATAGAGAGAAAATAGCATACAATACAGGATCATTTATATTCTTGAGGTAAAGAGCTTTATATTGCTTTATTTCCTCTCAGTCTGAGATAATGTTTTATATGAATTGTTGACGTATTTAAAATCAGCCTATTTGATATGCATTGTTGACGTATTTGAAATCAGACTATTTCATATGAATTGTTGATGTATTTGAAATCATTCTGTTTCCTACGGATTGTTGATGCATTTGAGTAAATACCCCTGTCTCGTAAATGTATTTATGATTGTCTTGTTAAGGAACCAATAGCCTGCCATTTAATTGAAATAACGGTCTTCTACACTCCAGGCTATTTAATTGAAATAACAGTCTTCTACACTCCAGGCTTTTGTATTCTCTAAACATGTTGAGCACGAAACTCAGACCAGCGAAATGTATTTTCTCCCAGACCCTGGCCAGCATTTTATTATATGAAAGTTGGATCAAGTTTTTGTATATGCTCAATATTTTATTTAGTTTTGATTTTTATTCTTGTAAAATGTTTGTCATGTTTTGGAGCATTTGTTTCATCATCATCATCATCATCATCATCATCATCATCATCATCATCATCATCAATTCCTTAACCAAAGAGGTCGTTGCGGCACCACAGTTGACTTTACAACCAATTTTCTCCATATTTCCCTGTTCTCTACTGCCATTTGGGAATCTCCACATCCCATGCCTGTCCACTCCTTAATGTTGTCTTCCCACCTCTTCTTCAGTCTGCCTCTTCTTCTGCACCCTTGCACTGTGCCTTGCAAGATTGTTTTTGCCAGTCCAGATGATCTTGAGACATGACCGTACCACTTCAGTTTGCACTTTTTTTTACAGCGGTCAAGAGGTCTTCATAGGATCTGATGGCTCATTGGATCCTGTTGTGGACTTCCTCGTTGGTTACATGGTCAATGTATGAGATGCGCAAGATCTTGCGGTGGCATCTCATTTCGAAGGTTTGAATCCTGCTTTGTAGATCTGATGTGAGCGTCCATGTTTCACAAGCATACAGAAAGATGGATAAGACAATCGAGCGCATCAGCCTTATTTTGGAACCAAAAGCAATGATAGTATCTTTCCATATTGGTCCCAACTTTGTTATTGCTGCTGTTGTCTGGGCAATCCTGCAAAGTAGTTCTGGTTTGGAGCCCTCATCTGTGATAATTGATCCCAAGTACTAGGAAGCTTGTGACTCTTTCCAGCTTCTGTCCACTGACCTTTATTTCTGCACTGATGCAATTGGTGTTGTTTGTCATCAGTTTGGTTTTATCGGCGCTAATCTCCATGCCATATGCTATGAAGGTTGTGTCGAGGTGCTCAACCAAGTTAGCCAGATCTTTATCATCTCCTGCTAAACCATCAATATCATCTGCAAAGCGAAGGTTGGTGATTGTTCTTCCTCCGATGCTGACAGTGCCCTTGTGGTCATGCAAAGCATCCTCCATGATCCTTTCCAGGAAAACGGTGAAGAAGTATAGTTGACAGTATACATCCCTGTCTGACTCCAATGTTGTTCAAAACCAGTCTCCTCTGCTGCCCTTGATGAGGACAGCACTGATGGCTTTGACACTGAGGTGCTCAACAACCTGCACCAGGTCTGAGTTGATGCTGTACTTCCTCATAGTTGCCCATAAGGCTGCATGCCATACCCTATCAAAGGCATTTTTGAAATCTATAAAAACATAGTATAGATTCTGCTGATGCTGAAGGTATTTTTCGCAAAGGAGTCTGAAATTGAAGATTTGTTCTGTGGTGCTACTTCCTGCTTGGAAGCCTGCCTGCTCTTCAGCAATAATTTTCTCTGCTTGAGGCTTTAGTCTGTTGAGAATTATCTTCAGCATGACTTTGTTCAGGTGACTGATCAAAGTGATGGTTCTGTAGTTTTGGCATAGCTGTAGGTTTCCTTTCTTGGGGAGCATGATGACCAAGGACTGAGTCCATGTGGTGGGCCATTCTCCTGTCTGCCATATTTTGTTGCAGATTGTTGTTAGGACTGTGACTATCTTTTCTCCTCCTCCTTGAATGAGCTCTGCTGGTATGTTGCCAATGCCGGCTGACTTTCCTTTCTCTAGTGACCTAACTGCAATTTCTACTTCTTCGCGATGAATGGGGTTGTCATCAATTTCTTCTGCCTGAGGGCAATTTAATACTGCTGGATCCCTTTGGGTCTTATAATTGTATAATTCTGAGCATTGTTCTGTCCATCGCTTGAGGATCTCTTGATCTTCTGTGACGCATTTTCCTGATTTGTCTTGGATGGTGGTAGTTTTCCCTTGTTTATGGGTTGTGAGATCTTTCACCAGCTGATATGCCATTTTTCTGTCATTTCTGCTCAGATTATCTTTCTATCCAGGATTCCTTTGCCTTTTTCATGCTTTTCCTGATCATGTCGTTTATCTCTCTGTATTTTCTAGCTCCTTCATGATCTCTTTTTAACTTTTCTTTTCTCTTCTTTTGTCGCATAGGTCAAGCACATCTGTTATGACCCAAGGTTTCTTTGTTCGACGATATTTGCCAATGATCTCGCTAGCTGTGCTAGTCACAGCTGTGTTGAATGTGGTTGTTAAGGACTCTAGGTCTTGGCTCTCCAGGGTTATCAAAGGTGCAAATTTACCACCTATCATTACTTGGAAGACTTCTGCAACTTTTGGATCTTTCAATTTTTCAAGGTCAAATCTGATTTTTGGTTGGTTAGGCTTTTTGATCATTTTCAGGTGGAGACGAAACGTTGTCATTAATAAATCATGATCACTTCCAATATCTTCTCCTAGAAAACTTCGTGTTCTGGTGATGTTCAGTCCTGTGCAGAATCGTTTTTTCACTAAGTTTCTGGACTGTGCCTGATCCATCTTCTAGATACTTTGTGAGGGCCGAATGTGTTGGCTAGCACAAAATTGTTGTAGGCAGCAAACTCCAAGAGCCTGAGTCCTCTTTCATTTGTTTCTGCATTGCAGAAGGGTCCACAGGCGCTTTGCCAGTTTGTCTGTGAATCAACTCCCACTTTTGCATTCCAGTCTCCTTGTGCAAACAGAATGTCCTTCTTGGGTGAGTTATCAATGACATCTTGTAGTTGGTTATAAAAAGTCTCCTGTTCGTTGTCATCATAGTTAGATGTGGGTGCGATGGCCTGAATGATTGTGATGTTGAAGGGAGTCGCCCTCAGGCGGAAGGTAATGATCCTGCTTGAGACTGGGCAGCAACCCATAATGCTGTTCACAATGCCCTTGTGGACAAGAAATCCAACGCCATGATTGTGTTTGTCCCCTCTTCCGCTGAAGTAGAGCTTATGCCCTTCATCTGTTGTTATTTCGCCAAAGTTTTTCCAGCGCACTTTGCAGAGACCAATAATGTTCCAGTTGTACCTCTCCAACTCTTGTGGAAGTTCTTTCAACTTTCCCACAGCCCTCAGTGTTCTAATGTTCCATGTACCGATGATGATGTTGTCTCTCCCACGGATCTTGGTAGTTGGGGCACCAGTAGCATACTTGTCACCTCCGTCCTGGTGTGCAGCGGAGGGTGCGGTCATTGGTACAGGTCCATTGGATCCGTACGGGATGGAATAAGACGCTCCAGCCCCCACGAGTCTCCCAACTATGGGTAAAATAGCGTGATGATAGCACAGCATCACTGGGCGGAAGTCTTCCTCGATGATGTCAACGGCCAGGGCGGAATGGCTCCAAGATGAGCTCAACGAGCATGTGCTCAGGGCTAGGGTGTGCCACATTATATCAGTGGATTTCGACTGTGGTCATCCAGTCTGGAGAGTGATGGGCTCCGCCAGGCTGTATCTTGCCCTTGACACACCACATGAAGACAACTAACAATTCTTCCATACCAGATCGGTCGCAGCCCGGGTCAACAGCATTTGTTTACGTTCTGTGAAATGACTTAGATATGTTAGTTCTATGTTCAACATCAAAACACAATGAAAGAGTGTCAGGAAGTCAGAAATTTGTTGTCATGTATTCTTAAAATAGTAACGCACTAAAGAATGAAGCTTACAGCAGTAATGTTATGATATTCTGTTTGGGAAACCTTTCAAGATGTGTCATATGAAAATATATTTCTAAATTGATTAGTGACGTATATCGTCAAATACAGATTTCGAATCATATATTGGCAGACTTTACTGATGGACAAAAGTCCA
The DNA here is from genome assembly GCA_016617855.1 of Megalonaias nervosa. NCBI lineage: Eukaryota > Metazoa > Mollusca > Bivalvia > Unionida > Unionidae > Megalonaias > Megalonaias nervosa. The sequence goes on from JAECUM010001263.1 coordinate 140,233, forward strand.
TAATCAGTATTCTAACCCCGAAATATTTTTGTAGCTCATTTGACAAAGAGGTCGCTTTAGATAGCACAATATAAATAATCTTTTCTAGCATGTAGACAAGACATATCGAACCTTTTCAAATTTGCTTTTAAAACGCCTTTCATTTCTGGAGCGGCTGTTGGCGTAGACGTTTTGGAGGTGTCAGAGTTTGTTATAATGCATATATGAAGGGTTAAATGTCATTTGCGTTATGTTTATTCTTGTTTGCGTAAGTGCTCCACGCATCACTGTGGGTGCATGGATTTAACTTAAACTCGGGGTGGAGTTTTAACGCCATCTATTCGGCAGGTGCTACAAATATATATTCATATTATAAAGAGAGGGTTGAATTGTTACGTGTCCAGGCTCGTACAAAAGTAACAAAGAAAAGAGTGAAGCCAACAAGCTTTGTAAAATTTAACAAAATAATTTATTTCCCTAGAAAACAAGGTAAAAATAAGAAAAAGGACTTACGGTTTATGAAACTTATCCAAAATTAATCCTAGAATTAATAAATGTAAGTCCTATAAATAAAAAGTCCTAGGTGAATCACAGTTCGAATCCCGATGAAATTCCAAGATGGAAGGCGATGACGTCTTCAATAATCTGCTTTGTCCTAATGTGTCAACAGTTTCTTGAATAATATTCCAGTTTGGAATTCCAAATAATTTCCAATAAATGTCTTTGTCCAAGAATTCTGATGAGCACTAGTAATTTCCAGGGAAAATAAATTACTTTAAACTGAATTAAAATAAAAATTTAAGTCAAACTGGTCACAACAAAAACACCTTTGAGCTCCAAAGGTTAAATGCAAGACTGGCCAAAATCACTATAATAACGTTGTTTTTTTTAAGCCTAACAAAAACGCAAAACAGATCACATGATGGGGTCACGTGATCACTTCCTTCGAGCGGCGTAGAAACATTACATGCCGATTATCACGTACGCTATGTACGGCTTTGACTCTACTAAATGAATCTTACTATAAGATTAAATAATAAATTTTTTTTTTTTAAAAAAAAAGTTGTTTACTACAAACTCGAAACTGGCCCTGAATCTAGGTCACCAAAAGATACAATGTTTCTATCACTACTTGTTTATCAGGTTTAACAGAACTGAACTGAATTTTCTGGAAAAATGTCAAATCCAGTTAATAAAGTTATCATTACAATAGCATGTAATGAAATAAAATTTAAAAAAATTAAAACTAACAATGAATTAATTAAATTACATATACATAGCAGAATAAAGACCGTATTGCTATCGCTAATATCTTTGATAGTAAATACAAAAGAATACTTAATTCTTTGATTTACTAAAGATATGAATTCGCCTAGAAATTAAACTAACTTATTTTTTTTATACGAAAGTAAAAATCAAATGTTTGACAAAATATATAATGAGTTAGTGTAAAACATGCTGCAGACGATTTTTCTCAAAATACATCGCAATGAACTAGAATCAGAGTGCAAAAAAGGTCAGTTCTATATACAATTACTTTTTGGAGTGTAACATCATCAACTTAATATTATTTCGATAAATACTGTCATGTTGATGATCTTATAATCCACAAATAACGTTTACCTATCAATAATATGTTATGTACATTTTTCTAATAAATTGCTGATAATCAGTACTCATGTTTCCAATAACTAAGGTTGCCGAAATATTGTTAATATCACACATGTCATCGTCTGCCAACCACCGCAGAATTGCAAGGGCTTTGCTCAAGCTGTCAATCATACTAATCTGGTGTGTTTTATATGCTGTGTTAGGAAAGAACCCATAGTTAAATGTGTATAATACATAGCCATAGTTTTGATAATATGAGTATTTAGTTCGAAATAAAAGAAAATAGCAAACTCAGAATATTTCACCATGCGGTATCACAATCTTTCCTTCAGATTACTTTACGACATGCTGGTCGGCGGAGTGTTGAGCATGCGCACTGAACATTTCCAGATGGTGAATGGCTATTCTAACATGTATTGGGGTTGGGGTGCCGAGGACGATGATATGGCACACAGGTAAAGTGATAGCGGTCTCTTTAATGTTCTTTATGTTTTCATTATTTTCTACAAGATTATTAATATTTGAAAAGAGATCAAATGGATGCAACGTCCATGTTACTGCCAGCCCTGACACTCGAATGCAATGGTTTAAATATTCATCGATTTATGTTCCAAAAACGTGTTTAAATAATACATAAAAACATTCGAGTCAACACACAGCAACACTTATTTTCGAAAAGTCTCTTTCTTATAGCTGAGTTAGCAAACTGGATTTGTCTCAAGATTCCTGTTATCAATGTTGAAATGTGTTTTTAAATGACGTGCAGAAAGGAAAGTTTGGACTAGTGAGTGCCCTGACTTATATCCTCAACGACAAACAGGAAATACACTGAACCAGATTTAATTTAGGATGGGCAGTCGGCTCCCCTGCTAATAGGCCTTCTTGCAAAGGAGAGATAGAAGAAAAAGTGAATCTTATCAACGGGCAGAAATAGGACACTTTTACAGATGATAACGTGTCAACTACGTCAAAACGGTGCTTCTACCCAAAAATTTAAAAAACCTCAGGCATAAAACTTGGTACTAAAATGTACTCAGTTCGTTGACATTAATTCACCTTCTTGTCAGCCCTCGTTTCCACAGATGTGTATCGATTTAAGTTGTGATATATACATATAATGACTGGAGGATTTGTGAGGCAAGAAAATATCTGTTGACGAAAAGACATTGGAAAGGGTATGTATAATCTGGAAACCTTTCATATAACAATGTCTGTCTAGCTTAGGCTTTCATTTATCAGACCTGTCAAACATAACCCAAGGGGCAGCTCGTGCGAGAATGCTGACAGTTTATGCTACAGTCTGAAATATAATTTGGCGTTCTAAATTCGATATGCATCGAGACGTCAGCACTTCTTGTCACTACAGACTGGTCTCTGTACTTACATGTTTACGAGTCTTCACATTCTCCATGTACTGATCCCAAAACCATTCCTGAAACATTCTTTGTTACTAATAACAAATAAACAACCTCTTTTTGTATTTTGTATATTTGTCCACGACCCTTGTTAATATTGGGAATTCAACATACATACATCATCATCTTGGCAGAAATATAAATCAATCGGATTTTGCAAGTATTTCTTGTAATGCCGGTTTTATTTGCTTGTTTTCGAACACATAAGTCTTTCCTGAAAAATACAGATATATACATGTCGGTATGTTTTATGAATATTTTTCTTTTCCACTCTAGCCGAAAAATTCATTATAAAATGTCAGATATACGAAATTTAAAATATCAGTGAATACGATATATACGTGTAAGAAATGCAATAATCATTGACAAAAGCAGCTAAGATAGTTTCTTCAAGGAAAAGCATCGACAAATTTATTCCTTGGGAAAGGTGTTCGAAATTGACGCACACGTCGTGCTAAATTTAAGAGGAGATAGTTTGAGATTGCTAAACATTTATGTCAACTGAGGGAATAACTCCTAGTACCACAGATATTTGATGATGTTCAGATGTTTGACCATAAAATATCTATGGAGCGCCAAGGTAAACTTTTCGGACAGTTTTTATTACTTAATGGTAACGTTGAATGCATTCAAAAATATTTCTTATTTCTTTTCTGTTAATTTTGTATCCGCCAATGATAACTAATGTGCGTAACTTTCCATTCGTCTCTGGTAGTTTTTAATTTGTGAACGTTGACTTTACATTCGCCATTTCTAACATTTCCATGGAACTAGTTTACTGTTTATTCTTTTTTAGTTAAATATTTTCTTATTAACTTTTCATACCTCGATACCTAGTTTACATTCTTAGTTTATAATTTTAATTTTTGGCTTTGGTAACATTTCCTACAAATTCAGGTCATAAATGATATTCGCTATCCCACATCAATACCACTGACAAATACACAGTAATATGTTCAATATGAACGTATTTGCATGGTCGACAACGTCGAGAAGTAAGACTACATTACCAATGACTTAACAGAGTGATATTTTGCTATCGATGAACACAAAACGTTTAGTTAAAGGAAACATAGCCATAATGATCACAGATCCACATATCTTTTTTATGTGTTATTTCTAAAGAAATCACGTTCAAATTAATGGGATGACAAAAATACATACAGTATGGTCCACACATCAAAGAATCGGAATTTGGTCATCTCACATTATTGACTTGAGTGTATACAGCCATTCTTCTCTGAAGGTTATCCATGGAATCAAAATACTCTACAAAGTGGTCTTTAGATGGCTGCCAGATGAGTTTATGTCATACGTTTTGATAACATAATTTCAAACTTCGTTAGGTTTGCGACGAGGAAGTTCGTCATTGGCACATACCTCTAAATTACAGGAAGCTGTTTACGAGTTGTGAGTAAGGACGTAATGGAGGTCCTAAGTATTCATTTTCATAGGTAGTTATAAAGCAATGATTTCACACTTGACTTTTTCTTAAAAGAAAAAAAAAGATCTGCCAAGTAAGTTAAAGAAGTGAAAGGAATGGCACTACTGCAAGAGAGCGTAGATGTGTTTCAGCCCTAAGGAAGGCAGCGTAGATAGGATAGGATAGGATCGTTCAAGCCTTTGCACCAGTGTTTCAAGATCTCTTCTTCAGTGATGAGTATCGATGCTTCTTCCATTTACTCTTCCAGCTTTTCTTCTTGACTCATCATCAAACATTTGTCGTGTTGCTTTTGACTAGGCTGATCGATTTGACAAACATAAGAATGTTCTCTGGACATTAGTGTGATTCCTTTAGCTAAAGTGACGAGAAAAACAAGAAACTATGCGTTCTTGTTCTGGCTATCGTGGCATCAATACTGTTTCTTTCTTGCCATCTTCTCCACCTCAAGGTGGAATCTGTGACTGCTGTAGTTTTTGTTCTGGAAGAAAACATCGCCCTCTCCGCTTATGTCAATAGGTTCGTGTTCCAATTAGTTTTAAAAGAATATGCGAACGTCTCTCAGGCAATTAATTTCCAGGTAGTGTCAATTCACGCTGCAAACTGAAGTTTCTCACATCACTACCTTGTTGTGGTGTAAATTAAATCACTATAAACTATTTCCTCCTGCATAATCGTCGCAAAGTGTCAAGTAAGATCGCAAGTAATTCTTCTGGGCGAAGTTAGGTTAAAAGGTCTACTACACAACTTCTAATGATGATACTCTGAAGTTTCGAAACTGGAAATGGTTTTGGTCAATTGTTCCGTTGAAGGCAACATTCTTGACGATGCCTATATTTGACCTTGGAAAGGAGTCTACGAGCAATGGTGAAGATTTTCACTTCCAGTCGTCGAAAAGGATACTGACTGTAGTTCTGGTCAGAGATTCACTGATGTAGATCCCACATTATGTAAGACTTCACTCGTCGTATGAACATTATGGCTTCTTCATTGTTAGTTTTACACTCGTTAAAACATTTGCCATAAAATGGAACACGGTACCATTTCGATTCAGTCGATATAGTACATCCACACTAGTAGACAAATACTTGTTTTGCAACCACATGTCTAAGTGCAAACAATTCATCATTTCTAAATTACGTCCTTGTTTGATTTTCTCTATGGCGCTCACTAAATTCAACATTGTGGAGAACGTCGTCTTATGTGAACTTTTTGTTGTTGAAGGCATCCAAGGTATCAGGTTTCCACACACCGATGCATCCAGAAGTGTGTTTTTGGCTTCTTTTCCTGCGTAAAGAGATTCTAAAGATAATTTCAGTAAGGGTAAGTGTCCATGCTGCTGCTTACCAGTCTGTTGCTCAAGTACACTGAACAACGAATGAAAATATTATTGACCGGAGTCACTCTGTCATCGGCGACTGAATTAGTGTTGTTCACTTTAAGAACTTTGACTTTCAGGAACAAATAACTGTTATTCATATCGACGCTATCTTCAGTTTGTCCTTTGATTTTAATTTCGATAAGAGACAAGGTGGTCAAAGACGACAAGGGATGAAATTCTACCCATTTGGATTCTTGCATCGTCATTGTCGTCGTCAGCATGACAAACAGATTGAGTTCTTTCTTAGAACATTTCAAACATCTCGGTACGTCATTGAAAGTAAACAAAAACGTAAAAATCTATGAATATTTTTCTTTATAGTCTCTTTGTCGAGCTACTCGTCAATAAACTGGATATATTAGTTACAATTCAGTGGGCAATCGTTTATGAAAATGTAGTTTTAAGGTGACTTCCTTTGGAGAATAGAATATTTTGTCCAAGGTCTCCTTTATACTAATATAAACATTGGCAAAATATGATTTACGGATAGGAAGATAACGAGGTTGCACACATTCTCTATGAACGTGATAAGTGTTTCCTCCTTCATTATGACTCCCATCAATAGAGTGGATAAATTTCCTATTACGCCGTACTCGCCAATATCGGAGTACAAAATATCAAATTAAGTTCATTTCAACTGGGTATCGATATTACTTGAAGAATCAGTTTAACTGATATCTTTCGTAGGGATGATTGCTGTGTTTCCACCCCGAAAAGCAAACAGACTGGGAGAAAAGGTAATGGACAGCATTTTCCCGTTGAAAATATACAGTTTAAGACGTTGAAAAGGTGGATGTAACTCGATCAGCACACTTTTGAGTTTTATCCAGTGATTTGCCAAACCCAAAAATGACTGTTGAATATAGATCAAATCGTTTCGACGAATATGTCGAACATTAAACTCGTATTCTGCAGGGATTCTCAGACTCAGTATATATATATATATATATATATATATATATATATATATATATATATATATTCTCACTTGAGTAATATCAGGTGCTATGTTCTGTAAAGGGGGAGGGGGGAGGTGATGTTTCATGGTAGCCAGGATAATTATTTCAAAGGTTTTCTTGGACACGTTCATCGATTGATTTGCGATATTATTCTAGACTTGACGATGATGAATAATTTCCACCAAAACTACTTCCCAATTATCTTGGTGATCCAAGTTTATGGCTGAGGTACTTTTTTGGCCGTGAATCGCCATCACTTACTGTTGGGAAACACATCCATAAAATGTCACAAGATAATGTTAAATAGAATTGGTTATTCCTAGTTCGAGGAGTCACCGGATATCTAATGGGAAATGTATTTCCAAATAGTTCCGGAGGATTAATGTTACTTGAAGAGTTGTAACTACTGTAGGTATATTTCAACGAGGTATTGAATAGAAGAGAGCGAATCCAACTGATGAGTAAAATAGTTCACAGTTGTCTTTTTCCTTGTTGATAACTCAGATGTCCTATATATGCACCATAAACACAATATACCACAATGATTGGCGGAAAAAACGATTTGATTTTTTTTAGGAATACGTTCTCAAATCACAATCACTGTGGTTGTTGTTTTAGTTGTTCTCGGTGTAATGTTTAATGGCGTGTTCTTGATCTCTACTTCTTTATATAGTCGTTGACTCGCGAAGCAGGAGTCCTAAAATAAAAAATGGGAGGATATCCTTTACAACGGGCATTAACGTCTTGGTTGCGATGTTTTCCACTTTATGTTATGTTTTCTTTGATCGAGAAATGCTATGGATATTATGCATGTTATAGTCTTTCTTCATCACTTATTGTAACTCGGGCAGGTAAAAAGTTCATCTTAACACTTCATTTATATCTTCTATTTCTATAGTCCGTTTGGGCAAATGACCTTTGCAAAAGTGCCTTTTGTTTTAACAATGCTAACCCAACCTACAGCTTTAACACTTCTTTCATTTTTTTGTCTCCGACGTTCGAACGATGGATCAAACACTGTCACTTCTTCTTGACGCGTCAAAATTATTGGAGAGCATGTTTCTGTTTAAATATGTTCACATTACTCCTATTCATGCATTATTTACCCCTATTCAGGCGTCTGTTACTCCTATTCATGAATCATTTACTTCTATTCAAGCATCCTTTACCCCTATTCAGTCATCCTTTACCCCTATTCAGTCATCCTTTACTCCTATTCAGGCATCCTTTACCCCCAATTCAGGCATTATATACTCCTATTCAGGCATTCTTCAGCCCTATTCAGCAATCCTTTACTCCTATTGCTCGTCAGGCACGTAAACCATTGAGATAAGACAATTACACTCAAATACAAAGCGCACCTCAGTTACTTAACTTTATTGAGCAGCAACAAAACATGGATACACTTTTAGGCAGCAACAACAATGATACACTTTTAGGCAGCAACAACAATGATACACTTTTAGGCACTTTTAGGCAGCAACAATATGGGTACAATTTTAGGCTGCAACAGCATGGATACACCATTAGGAAGCAAGGACATGGATACACTTGTAAGCAGCATTTACGACAATCCTGACCATGTAGCTGGCTATGGAGAAATTCAAAAACTGTATCATGCAGCCAAAACCAAATGCAACAGTATATGTCTGCAAGATGAACGATACTAGTTACAAGAACAATCGACGTACATGTTACACAAACCCACTCGACTCAAACTTCGAAGAAGTAAAACTAAAGTAGCAGGAATCGATCATCAATGGCTAGCTGATTGAGCACATTCATCTCATAACACATTTTTGTTTTGTGATACCAACACATTTAATAAGGCTTAGGTGTTTCCTTTTACCTCTGAAATAATTTATGGGTTAATGCCAGGTTTAAAATTATCTGGAACAAAGTGGTTTACATCAACTGCGATGACAAACGGATAAGGCACCCAGTTTCTTAACCAAACCTTTTAAATGAATTGAATAAAGACACATTCATTTTTGTCACCACTGAAGGTCCTGAAACTAATGCCAGTGTCGTGCAATTTTTTCAATGAACCCTGAAATAATGTGAACATATTAAAAAACAGGTGTACACGTGAAATGTCCTTTTAGAAACGTTTGTCCTTTTTATGTATGTTCACCTCATCGCTACTTCTAAAAGAAGTCCAGCAATAGATCCCAGCTAGGGAGCAGAAAGTTGTAGCTACTGAATTTAGAAAGAAATCTCGATCTTTGAACGAACATATATTGATTGAAATATTTGTTTCCTTTGTATCTCCGTTGGCATCTTATATATATATATATATATATATATATATATATATATATATATATATATATATATATATATATATATATATATATATATAGTTAGACAATTCTGCAGATTAAAGTTAGAATGCAGATATAGTTGGAAGAACAAACTCAGACATGTCCATGAATATAGATAGATGAAGATACAGGCAGTAAAGATTATGGAAATAGCTGCATTGCTATGAGCGAGAGGGAAAATTAAAACAAAACTGTTTCTAGTGATATGTTTTTATTCACAACTCAAGAGTTTGTGAAAATTGATTTATCCATTTACCTAACAATTAGGTAAATGAACGAAATCAGCGACATGCATGCAAATATTTGAGAATCCGCCTCTTTTTAATGACTTGGGAACATATATTTTTGTCCATTTAATTGTTTGCCATGCAGCATTATCGAGTTTCCTGTAATTACGTCATACACAGCACATCATAAACACCGCATTGAGGTGCTATATTTTCCTAGCATCAATCACGCTTTGAACGAATCCTCCTGGTAGTTAAGCGTTAGAGACAAGTGCTTTTATTTGCAAACACACCTGTCAAAGAAATCCTACGAGTTGTAATTTTAGCAATTATCACATGCTCGCCATAAAATCGGCGACAAGAATCAAAACAATTTTTGAAAAGCCGGTTGTTTGGTGTCTGCAATCTGACAAACTGCCCGAGACTAACTTAGGACTGGAAAGTCGGCGAATCCATGATATGTACAAATATTATGAGTACATTGTAACTGATTAGTTAAAATATATAAATATGTATTCCTTATTTGTCAAAATTTACTTTAAATAGTAAATATTCATATTATAACGTCTGCGCGAGAAAATGCAAGACTGACCTCAACATTGACTAAAAGATGGAAAGAAGAAGGTTAGTGTCTTGCTAATCTGAGCTTGCCCTGAGCTGACCCCCAAATTAGCAGACTATAAGGTGGTCTAAGCCCAGGACCATAAGGGCCAGTCACACAAGGTGACAAATATACAATTAACATACTAATGACTGTCATCAGAGGTACCAAGAAATCTCCGTCTCAAAAGCAGCACAGAATATATTCCAAATTCTTCATCTTTCGGCATCTTTCGACATTAAATTACCGGACATTCAAAATTCGAAAAACCACAACCCGGAGCGCCTTCCGGTGGGGTTTGGCCCCCCTCTTCCGGCCTTTTCCACCTTTTCCACTTCCGGACATGCATTTAACAGCGTGCAGTGCATGCATTAAACTCTCATAGCAAACACTGAGTGCGTGCCTCAGTCCCACTCAGAACACCGATTGGTACAAGCGACTGAATCATGAGTGCGTGATGGGTCTATTCCCACTCAAACAAGCCAACCAATCAGGCGAGCATGGAACATTCCAGATACCGTTCCGCTGCCTGACGGCTCATTTAGAAGCACTCACTGAGTGCATTAAAGCCTAGGGGAGGTGGCACTTATACCCTCCCCCAGGAATATTTAACAGCCTGCCCTGCAGGCATTAAACAGTGGCACATGCACAATATGTGCGCACGCCACTATAATTTCAAAGTTTGTTCAAAGTTCAGTTCAGTTGCCCTAACCGAATTAGAACCTGTCCCGGGAGTCGGGCAAGTGAATTTTTAAATACTTGAAATTCTATATCAAAAATTACACCACGAATCCGCTGTATTCTGACAGAAGATAGAAAATACACCCTAACTGAATTATGTCACACGGGTTCTGATTGCTGCAACTTCGAAATCGGTTTTCAAGACACGTCAAGATGCTAATGATAAGTGAAGAGAGCCATCTGAAATGTGTTTTGTTTGTTGCCAAAGTCCTGTTCTACGCTATAGTCATATAGACGATGAATGGAATGCGCAGAGGAAGCTATGTAGAAAGAAAAGGTTGTCTCAGAAGAGTGTTAGAATATGAACCGATGGTTAAGGGAAGCTTGAGACAAAGAAAATGGAAGAGATGTGGTATGTGTTAATCATATTTGTTTAACAACCACAACTGTCATTTTAAGGGCCATACAATTATTCCAGAAACAGAGATTTCCTACTCAATCATTGCTTATAGTTGTTTCAGATCTTTGCACATTTTTCACAACTGAAACTTAAACACTCTCTCCACGTTTTGTCTAGTATGCTTGTGTTTGAGCACTCCTACTCTTTTCTGATAAGTGAGCCTCTGGTCAGTCAAAACCGCGTATTGGTTAGCAGATAAGTGGGCTCGGGATCGGTAATGGCGTATTGGGTAGAAAGGTGTGAACTAATGACAATCAAACGGCATATTGGTTATCAAATACAGGTGTTGGTCAGTAGATGACTTGGCGATGATCAGTCAAACAGTGTGTTTGTTAGTAAATATATGCGTTTTTCAAGTTCCCTTGACCCCAGACTCCCACTCACATGTACCAGGCGTAATTTTAAATCCCCTGGACTACAGACTTCCATTCACACATTAAACTTATGCAGTTTTAAGTTCCGTTCATGGAATTCCCATTGTCCCCAGGCTCACAGACCTTTAACATGAATACCTAAATGTTAATTCTCATAGACTCTAGCCTGGCATATGTGATCCCAGGATATCTTCCCCGCACCCATTAATGTTGTCCGGATGAAATTCCATGAATGAAATCAAAATTGCCGAGCTGCCCCTTTCCTGCCTCTGTTGAAAGTCACTTTTACTGTTGCGTGTGAACGGAACTTATAATATGACAAAACACGAGAACTGGTAAATCAACTCCGATCAGAAATTTGAATAAAACACATGTCAAAAGCTGATGTAATATAAGGGGTTTCAATCGACAACCAGCGGTCTTAGGCTAAAGAGCATATATCATGAGCTGTGTAACCAATACTTGTATCTGATTAGCATATATAACGAGTTGCATAATCCATACTTGTATCTAATTAACTTAAATTACCTATATCTCTCAAATTACAGTACAAAAAATAATATGCTGCTTGTATTCTTTAGTCGTCATTATTAATGAATTTAGCAATGACACTCATTGGTTTCTTAAATACCGATTCATTTACATGGTTGGTCTGGCGTTCCATACAGATCTTTAATCCATAATTCCGTATCACACAACCAGGTTGGATCTATTTATGTGTTTTTTTAGACGTCCTCGCTTCGATATTCTTAGACGCACCGAACGGAACTTTAATAAATCCCAATACATGTTGATTTTCAATCATACGGTAAGTTTTAAAGTATTTAGAAACCTTAAAACATAATAAACACTAAACTCATAATAAACACTAAACTCATAATAAACACTAAACTCAGATCGCGTGTTCTTCAGACTCAGAACAAAACACGTATGGATTAGATGTCGTCATAATGTGAAAAGTTGGATGAGGCACCAGTTTCTAGAGGGGTACCATTAATGATGAAGTATACTGCTTGAACAATGATGCATACTGGAAACTATTATTTTAACTCCTATGTTAAGAATATTATGCATACTGGATTTTATATCTTAATAAATGACCAATCATACTCCTAGAAATGTGTTTATCATTTAGTAAAGTCTGATATCTCCAGTGTACGAACTATTGGGGCACGTAATATCAATGCTTTCTACGCTGCGTGATCATTACATTATGACTTCATCGATACGACGTCACGTTATACTAAGAACTTAAGACTGGATGTAAAATTAGGAGGATGCTACTTCCCTTTCTTGGCAACAACTGTCCCGTGGAAGAAAATATTAAAGTCAATGTAAAGTGTACGAAATCTTTGGAAATCTTTAGCAATTTACGACCTGCCGTAAATCGGCTGCACAGGATTTCGGTTGTGGTAAATCGTTGTGATCTCAATGACTGTGTCATACTGAAAAATTCACTCTCCAACTTTTGTGTTTGAGGTGTTACGAGTCTATGCTCTTGAAATAAGTAACAGAAAAGAGTGAAGACAACAAGCTTTGTAAAATTTAGCAAATAATTTATTTCCCTATAATACAAAGTGAAAAATTAAGAAAAAAGAACTTACGGTTTTACGAATTAAGTCAAAAAATAATCCAAGAATTAAAAATAGAAGTCCTAGTAATAAAAAGTCCTGAATGAAACTGAGTTCGAGTCCCGATGAAATCCTAAATGGAAGGCGATGACGTCTGTTATGGTCAGCGAAGTACTGCTGTGTCAACAGTCCTTCGTTGACTCACAGAAAATATTATTCCAGTTTTGAATTCAGTATAACTTCCAATAACTGTCTCAATCCAAGAGTTTTGTCAGAGCACTTATGTATTTCCAGGGAAAAGAATCACTTGAATTCAATAATTTGAAGAAAATAAAAATTCAACGCAAACCGGTCACAACATAATAACATCTTAACGTGTCAATTGTTTGGAGCCCAAATGACAAACTTCTATCAAAAACAACAGTTATACGCTAATTAAGACGCAAAACAGATTCCCGGATGAGGGTCAAAAGTTCATTCTTCTGGAAAAAATAGAAGTTTGTAACAATTGATACATGCTATTCGTCACGTAATCCAGGTATGACCTTGACGTAACTTAATGATTCTTACTCTGAAAAAGATAAAAAAGATAATTAAAAACAGTTGTTTACCAAAAGTGTCACTGATTTTGAAACGAGGTCAGCAACTAGATACAATGTTTCTATTATTAGTTGTTTATCAATGAAATAAAAAAAAAAAATAACAGACAGGTCATACAAACCTGAACTGAAATTCTGGACGATGTCAAATCCAGTAAACAAAGTTACATTACAATAGCATGTAATGGAATTAAAAAATTTAAAACTAACAAACAGGTAATTAAATTAAATATACATAACAGAGGAATCTTTATCTTCAACCTGTAGAAATTTGATACATTTTTAGATACTCGATAAGTTATTATTTTAAAAATAATTAGTTATAGGTTGTTACTTTTTTTAAATACTTTTCTATGCAATGATTTTTACTTCGGGATTAATAATCAAATTCGAGTAGCTCACGAAAAAGCACACCATCCTATACATTCTGAAATTATTTTGGATTGCCTGAGCCCTTAGCTAGGTTAAAAATATAATTTCTGTCTGGTTTACCGCAGAGTTGCGTAGAGAAACAAACTCTCCTGTCCCAGCACACCATGGGAACTATACAAAAATCAATTTCTAATTCCTTTACTTTTCCCGACGCCTAAAGAACAACGCTTCCATGTTTGTAATTGAGGTTAGCGCAGAATCCAATCCAATTTGAAACTAAAACAATTGATGAGGTGTATCCATTGGGACTCTTTCTCATTATTAAATCAGCAGTATTTGCGAATATATCTTGAAAAGTTGATAACAACAGTTAACAGTAATAGCATGTCTTGAAAGGAAAATGGTAACTTACAACGATACATTTTTTTTTCCTGATGAATCTTTTTCTAAGAAAGGCCTCGAATGCCCAAGGGAGGACAATGTTTCTTAACGTCTCAACAGAACAGGAAAATTGAATTTGTTCAAGAATATTGATCGCTAATGGTTGAAAATTGTATAATAAATTGGTGGGTGCAGGTGGTAGTAAAAATTAACGACTTCTATACCAGGAGCTGGCAGTGGAAAAGAACCACTTTTCCCAATTAAACTTTGAAAATACAATAATATCACAGGAAGGGTGAGTTTAAATTAACATGATTGACATCGCAGATATTTTCCCAATATATTCTCTGAATGTTTTCCTTGTTTGTGACCTCTACAACTTGCCTCTACTGCTACTTCATAACAAAGGAAAAAGGTCGAATAGACGCCTTGATATGATTCAGTATGCACACTTTCTACAAAGGACTATATTGAATAAGGGCCTTTTCCTGCCCCCTCTCCAAATGTCCTTATGTGATGTATACTGTATACATGAGGTGGTTAACATTTATTCTGACATCAGTTTTGAGTTCACGTGTCCTTTGCTATGGTTACATCGTGTCAAAACACTATAAAAAAAGACATGAAAAGTAGTCATCTTTTCCATTTACTTCTCATAGTTACTGCTTTACCATGAGCTATTCACTCAGTTTGATATTTGCAATATGCATTTTTGTTATTTTAGGGGTTATAAAGCTTTATAAATAAAGTTTACTTTCTAAAACTATTCCAAAATGGTCCATCATAGACAAAAATAGAATATCGAACTTATACGTCAACTGAAAACTGTTTCGAAAAGGTACTTAATCATAAAATACAAAAACTGTTCCTCAATAAAATATTGTTTAATATTATTGAATGATGTTTAATATTATTGAATTATTTAAATGATTGTTTGATATTATTGAAGTGGACTGTAACGGAGGCGTTAACAGGGGCCTGTACGTTTGCTTCTTCGCCGAATACATGGGTTTGTTACCTTCACTGGAAATGACATTTTATTGATATATCGCAAGGAGTGACCAGATCTCTAATCACACTATTGAAATATGTTAAGGATTGACCAGATGTCTTGTCATTTTATTGATATATGACAAGAAGTGACCAGATCTTCATAGCCAGATTTATGTTTACAAAAAATACTGCTAATGATTTTGTTTAAAATATGTTATCTGATGGCGTATGAAGCGCTTTCTGACCTGTACAGTTGAAAAGAAGAATAACTATCTTTCTTCAGTAGTACACTATTCATGCTGCTTGTATGTCCACACTTTTGTCATTAAACCATGTATTATATACCTTCAGAACAGCACAAAAAAACCACAACATAAATTATAAGATTATAAGTAATTCTGACTGCTAACAGCACATAGAAGGCATTGTAGTAATTACAAATATGTTTTAAAAAATTTTCAACGATTAAATAATCCACTGGAACAAAAAAATGTATAGCTGAAACAGCAAAATAAACCGTTACAGAAACCAAAAAAGAATACAATCGTGTCTGTATATGGATCCTTTTCCACCGACAACAGCGTTAAAACTAGCGTAGCAACGGAAAGTTTTATTATTGAAGCGACAACAATGAACGATGCATGAGCAAATGTTTAGCCTTGCAACTTTGTTTGAATATCATGGCAACGCTGTTTGGAAAGCGTAGCAACAGTATTGGACGTTTTGACACTTTTCACTACTATGGCGTGAAGACATCGGTGCATGTGTTCTACTATACATTTATCGGTTGCTGTTTAAAAATATCTCTGAAATGTTTGGGAGTTTGTCATTTTTGTGAAAAAATAAAAGAAAACAATTGTTTGTGTCAGTCTATTTATTAAATATTTATGTATGTAATGCCAGCAGCTGCAATTACGGTATCTGCTGTGTGAATTTTATGTCATATGCCCCAAATATATGGTGTAATGATCAAAACGTGGACATGAACATTAATAACCAGAGACACTCTATACTGTTGTAGGTCACTTTCAACAGGTATACTTGTTTATTGTGTTGCATCTAGGGACTTAAACTTAGGTAAAAAGACAAGGTAAACCCATCAGGCCTTCGATTCTACAAAATAAAAATATATTTAAATGAAATATAACGCAAACAAAGTGAAAGAATTAAAAAGAATGAGATTCCTACAACGTGCGTACATTTACTATATTATATTGCTAGCCATCCACTGAATTAAAGAATTAAAATATAAACTTCATAAACCCAAATCATTAATAATAAAACTATATTATAAATTTAATAGATGATACAAATATTACAGATATCATTAACAATTGTATATGTGAATGAACAGGCCATTACAGTGAATGAACAGGCCATTACAGTGAATCCATGTTTTCCAAATTAGGACACAGCTGCAGTGGCTTTTTGAGTTCATTAATTATAAATGAATTATATAGCGATGGTAGTTATAGTGACTGTTACTCCAAAGAATATTAAAAAAGGATATTCTTCCCACTGTATATATCGGGTTTTAGGGGTGGAAAGGATATTCCTCGCACTGGGTATATCGGGTTTTAGGGGTGAAAAAGGCCATTTCTCCCACTAGGCATATCGGTGTTTTAGGGTGGAAAATGTTATTCCTCTAACTGGGCATATGGTTTTCTTTAGGGGTGTGTCACGTTGTGGAGAAAATTTGCTGATGCTTCATGCTTCATGTATACACATAACTTCTTATAGTTGATTCGTAGCAAGAGCACCTGGAATAATGTCAATACGTATTATGTAAGATTACGACTTTAGACCAGATTCTGGCCAAAGAAACTGCCTGTCTGTTATGTAACCATTACGCAACGACCCGTTCGAGTTATATTCAAAGGGAATTCTAAGACCACGTATAGACGCCTTTGTTTGTTTTGCACTCGGTCAGTGATGTCACGACCGGCTTGGAGCAAGTTCGGGACGGGAAATCCGAGACCCGACCGTATCCAATCGAAACCGAGAGATTCAAATCTATGGTGGAGTCTCAATAAGCAATTTGTTCAGGCAAAGTCCATTATTTGCGTTAGTACGTGTTTGAGGTCGCTAGAGGTGGATCATAAAGAAGTTGAAAGACATTAGACTGTACTCCGAGTGCCGAGGTTGTTCGCTCGTTAAAAGGCGGGAAGGAATTCTAGTGTATTTCTAAGTTTGGATTGAGAACAAAGGCTTCTTGAGGTAACTGATCTTCTCCCGAATTTTTCTCACATTTCATAACTAGGTGTTATAAGATCGATACATTATGAACATTTAATTTATTAGAAATGGAATCTTCCATTTATACCTGAATTATCAAAATATCGTAACGTAGCGTATAGCGAATTGTTAACGTGCAAGATTAACGTATATAGATTTTTGGAGTGTGTAATTTACTATGTTGCGTCCTAACACATGACTGAATTTATTAGTGAATTGTGTTAGAAACTTGCTTTATTAGCATATAAATATAGAGACTGTGAATTATGCAGAGTTAGTCATTGTTGGACATGTGCACAAATTTTAATTAGGTATAATTCGTAGGGTGGGAAATGCATATGATTGTTGTTGTTGATGATAGTTTAATATATCGAGAAGTTAACAACTATGGATGTGTATGCATGTATTACAAATGATACTATTGTTATAGCACAATTATTATTGAACAAAGCGTGTATGGAATATTTAGATGTGAGTGCGTAATTTGACCTGATAATTTATTCGCCATTATTCTGATGAAAGGTCTGTGAGAGTGTGATTAATTCTCCTAGGATTAGAGCAAGGAGACAAGATTATACGTCCCTTCTTATTCCACAGGAAACATTCCGGATGGGTGTAGAGTCGACACCCAAGGATTGGAGAGAAGGAAGACACGTGGAGAGCACGTGGGAGGTCTATTGTGCTATTGTGACGCAAGCAGCTTGTGGGGAGGCGAGTGCCGGAAGGGACACGCGGAAGAGAGTACAGGAAGTGTAGGAGGGACGGATCCAGAAGTGCCAGGAGAGCACGTGGTCAAAGGTATCGGAAGTACAAAAAGAGAAACAAGAGGCGGACAGTTGAGTAACAGAATCAACAACGAAGGGAAACACTCACACTTAAGATTTTAATTTCATTTGATGATAATAATTGGCAACTGTGAATTGTATGTTTTGTATTTGTTCGAAAGAAATTGCGGTTGAGAAATTTGTAGATGAAATTGCTGAGTACATTTGATATATTTTATTAAACTGTTGTACCTTTCACCTTGAGTTATTTATGCAACTAGAGCGTCGGCTTTGCTGACGGGGGTGGGGGATCGGAGGTATTTAAAAATTTAATTGTCCACCTTCTCCGGTGTTAGAAATAGTACCGTAGGAGGCACATGACAGGGTCGAAAATGCTATTCCTCTCACTAGACACTTCGGGTTTTAGGGGTGGGAAAGCTATTCTTCCCACCAGGTACATCGTAATTTTAGAGGTGGAAAAGGCTATTCCACCAACTGGACATATCGGTTGTTTAGGGGTGGAAAAGGCTATTCCTCCAACTGGGCATATCGGTTTTTTAGGGGTGGAAAAGGCTATTCCTCCAACTAGGCATATTGGATTTTTAGGGGTGGAAAAGGCTATTCCTCCAACTGGGCATATCGTTTTTTTAGGGGTGGAAAAGGCTATTCCTCCAACTGTGTATATCGGTTTTTTAGGGGTGGAAAAGCTATTCCTCCAACTGAGCATATCGGTTTTTTAGGGGTGGAAAAGACTATTCCTCCAAGTGGGCATATCGGTTTTTTAAGGGTGGAAAATGCTGTTCCTCTCACTAGGCATATCGGGTTTTAGGGGTGGAAAAGCTATTCTTCCCACCAGGTATATCGTAATTTTAGGGGTGGAAAAGGCTCTTCATCCCACTAGATACATCGGGTTTTAGGCGTGGAAAAAGCTATTCCTCCCACAAGGTATATAGGGTGTTAGGGGTGGAAAAGGCTATTCCTCCCACTAAGCATATCGGATTTTAGGGGAGAATATAATCTTGTGATTGAGAATCTGAGTATGTCATGGTGGTTTTAATATAGCAAATATTTTTACCAGCCCTGCTGATGCGTGCCACCAGTCAAACTTCCGAGATGAATTGGAACCGCGATCTTAGTATTTTCCATATATGAGACACCGTCGAATAAATTTAGACTAATGACGAATAAAGTGACATCCATCCATGCCACTTTCATTATATCTTCTTGTATTTATTTAACAAATTATTTTAAACGTAACTTGTTTTCCTTTTCTAGAATTCTGAAGGTTGGTTTGAAAATAACTCGTCCCCCAACCAACATAGCCCGCTACACAATGATCCGTCACATGAAGAGGGAACCAACATCCGTAAGAATGAGGTAGATTCAACCGCAGACGTTCATTACACGTGATTAGCATTTTCATCTTTTTTTTTTTTTTTTTTTTTATCCTTTTTGCATGAATGTGCTAGAACTACTACAAATATTACCATCAAGAACATTATTATTGTCGTTGCTGTTTCTAAGCGTTTTCAAAAAATCGTTGCGGACGCCCTCTGTCTATCTCCAATCAAAAACTGTATTTAGCTGTTGAGTGGCGGCGCGGTCGAGTCAGTTCGAAGGGGGGGATTGTTCAGGCGCCAGGCGAAGAGGCATCTTCGAGAACCTTTTGTGCAGCTAATATTTTCATAGTATTTCACCGTCACCTTAGTGTAACGGAGACAATTCTTCACAAAACTTATATTTAGGAGGGAGGGGGATGTTGGCAGCTGATATAAAAAGTGTTCTGTGTATTAACGTAAAGGCGCCACAATCAACATTGCCCCCTCCCCGGGCGTCTCGGCATGGTTGACATTGTCATTCTTATCTTTCCTTATGAGAACAATGCAGTTTTGCTCAAATATGTGAGAATACCTCCATTATTTTTTCATTTATAAGGATGCTTAAATATTGTTACGTGCAAGGGGTCTCACTACCGATCGAATCAAACAAATTCGGCGTGAGTCTGGCTTTTACAGTCCATGCTTCCTATATTCGCAAGGACCACAAGACAACAGCTATAAGGTTCTTAAGTGTTCTAATACTACAGATATTTTCTCTAATCAACTAATGACTACACATCAAGAAACTCTGATTTCATACTTGCAATGTTTTTCTTCTTTCACAGTTGTATGATTCACCAGCCGACTGTTAGTTCTTCGCGCGATGCAACACAGAACACTTCCCAAACATCTAATACAAAGAAAAGAATTATTTCTATCTCAAATTGCTAAATACTTATACTTAAAATATCCAGATCATTCCATATGTTCGTAGCAAGACATTCAGCCCACCAACCCACCTCCGCGCCGAGCAAAAGTTAATTATGAGCAGTTTTTACAACAATGTTTAACTCTACTCCTTCCTTTCCCTTTCACTCTGCCTTTCACTTTTATTTGATGTTTATGTGGCTCCAGAAACATGATTTCATCCTGTTTGCCGCGTACAGCATTATAACAGCTCTTTTCTCCTGTGGATGTATATGCCTTCAGTTGCTCTGTTTTGGTTTTGCTTGTGTATTCAACCTCCTTTCCTCTTTAATAATATTTAGGAGAAGGAGATGAAAAATGGCATTATCAGTATGTATGTATGTATGTATGTATGTATGTATGTATGTATGTATGTATGTATGTATTATTATTATTATTATTATTATTATTATTACAAATATTATGTTTCCCTCTTTGCAATGTGCATTTTCCAATTGTATGAAGATTTTTTTCTTTGCTTGGATTACTTATAATGAATACATTAATCTCCCATATATCTGTTGTACACAGCAACACAGTTAACAATACTGAACTGATTATGACTTTTATTCTTTTTCTTATCGTTTCAGGCAATACCTCCTCAAGACAGTTCGAAAACGTTTTCACAGAGACGGTCTTAATAGCGTACGCTATCGGGTAGTTTCTATATGTAATGAACCATTTTACACCCACATAGTTGTCGATATCGGCAAACCACCTCCAAATCTTCCAAACATTACGTAGTGTCTTTCTACACTATCTGCTTATACATATATGGCAGCTGTTTTTGACCTGGACACACTTTCAGAAGACATCTTAGCATCAGGAAGTGACCAAAAATAAGAAGTTCATTGTTTTGAAATACAAAGCCAAGTGTAAATTGGGTAACAGAACCCATTTGTTTACCAACAGGGTTGCTGAATTCCCCCTCAATAAATGTATTCAAATGCAAGATAAATAAACACTGCCATAATTTTCTGAATTACATCCCAGGGTGTCAGTAAGTTGTTGGAGATAATTCTGAATTCCATTCCTTGTGGCTAATGAATAGTCGATACTTATCATGCATCGCATTCTAAAAATGACAACTGTTATGTAATAACATGAAGAAGTTCTCTTGTACTTCATTTTACAAAAAAAGAAATTATGAAGATACAACATTTTTGTACATATTACAAACTCAGATTCAAATATTTGATGGATGCAAATAGTACCAATTTGGCAAAGATAAACTTAAACTTACTAACATCTCCATATTCAAATGCCGAAAAGAGACGCTATATGAGGATGAGCAAATTGAGTCAACCCCTACCCAGAGAAAATCATTGATATTGCAAAAAATTGAAACGTACGTAAAGATCATTTGACACACTAGTATCTGTACGCTTAGTGTACGCTCAAGCTTCAAATGCACGTGGCAGTATACTTTTAATATTTCTTCTTATATGCTTATTTCAGCCTGATGTTACTACTATATGGTCTTAAACTAAGTATCAGAAAAAAACAAAACCAAAAAGTTTTGTAAAACTTAATAAATAATTTAATTCCCTAAGTCATAAACTGAAAATTTAGGAGGAACTTAAGTATTGTGAGTTAAATCCAAAATAGTCGTACAAGTTCTATCACAAGTCCAAAGGAATAGAGTATTCCGAATAAATTCCATGTCTTCAATGTGCTGATGTACCAATAGCACTAATGTGCTGAAGTGCCAGCCGTTTTGCTGTATCACAATGGTGTAATCCAGAATTAATTCACAATAATTCCAAAATAGTATTTTAGTCCAGCAATATGATCACTTTGTAATTCTAATAAATAATTCATATAAATGATTCATCTCAAGTTAACTCTAAACACAAAATAAATGCTGTAAGAAAATTCATTATCAATGCTGGGTTTAGAACTACAATTTAATAAATAACCTATTTATAGTATCGTTATCTTAAAATATAATCCATAATCATGGACAAAAGGTAACTACGTAATATGTTGCTTATAAATGATCATTACAATCTACAATCATGGACAAAATGTAAACATGCAATATAGATATACTTTACACTGATTAAACTGTATAAAGGTGAATAATGAAGTACCGAGTAGTTTAAAATTGACATGATCCCGTATCTCTAATGCTAGACGAAGAGATTCTTTATAATTAGGACAATTTTTAAAATAAAAAATGTAGGGTTAGTCAATCTGATATGTTTTAATGATTAGTTGGTAACTACTGCTCTCACACGCGCGCACACGAAGACATACACATATACACACTTACAGAGTTTGTGATGAATTCTTACGTCTATACATGACTACTCGATTACAGTCTATTTGATCGCAAACAGTATTTCCGATTCATCAAACACTTCCAGTATTTCAGTATATCCTTCATGCTTTGGATAATGTCTACTAACACGCAAATAGATGTATCTGCCACTAACATGTGATCACATTGTTCATTAAACTTAAAGATAATTCTGTCTTTAATACCAGTTATGTGTTTTCAGTAAATCTGAATGGAAAATGTTAGCAATAATTAATAACTTATCTACTGCTTACAGATACTTTCAAGGATGTTTAGACATTGCCTCCCAGATCATTTTTCTTGGTTTCATTATCCACTGCTTTGTTGAGTCTGCCTTATACGAGTTGGGCTTCATATCGCTGTTCTACTCATTTTTTATTTGCCATGTTTCAAGGCGGACACAGAATTTAGGGAAAGGTTGTTACGTGTTCATGCGTTTATTTGCTTGCAATGGCTTAACATTTTATTGTTTTTCACTCAAAATTTAAAAACTTTAAGGTCCATGTTCTTGGTTAGCTGTAAAAGTGGGCGGATTTTAGGGACTAACGTTACATATTGATGTCCTCAGATATTTTAAAGATATGAGACTCATATTGTCTCATAAACCTAACTGCGTGAATATTATTCTCTTCTGTATATTAGTGTTATATTTGTATTATGTGTAAGAGGAAAATAAATATTGGGATGGCCTTCTGTTCGCTATGGGTCTGGGTTCTTTAGGAATATTCATGACATGAAATGTAAGGCTATTGATATATTACGTTGCGAATGAAACGTACATCAAATTGTGCTTGAAGGAACCAAGGTTAGTTAGCATACGGTGCAAAAAAAGAAAGGCAAACGAAAAAACCAAAACAAAAACTAATTTTGTCCGTTCATCCAGGAAACATCATTAGTATGGGAAAAATTTTCATTACTACTTGGTTGTCATATGTTACACACACTATTCGGTATCTGCATTTCAGTTCAAGTTACGAAAGTGTGTACTATTTTGGATCTTCTTGAAAAAAAAAAAGACATCTACCATAAAGGAATGACCCGTTACATCCGTAAATGTTATCTTTTTCTCTCTACGGGAACTAATGATTTTCAATAATTATTCGAATGACAATCGTAACTATTTGACTAATCTTGTAATCAGCGGCTAACATTGTATATGCTTTTGTAGATGCGATTGTAAAATATGTAGACAGCTTCACTCCGTGTCATCAAGCAAACACAATTTAAATGCTCTAGGATTTCTCTAGAGTTAAAAAGTAGTACAATATATTGACATGCCCCAATTGACTCCTTTTATCCATAAGCGTCGCAATGTTCACATATTCGAGCTTTATTTTCAGCTCGGATATGCCCGGAACGTTGCGACTGATTCGAACGATTTGTTTGCTTATAACAGCCAGAAACTGCTCTATCAAGTGTGAATTCTTGAAATTGTCACTGGACATTTGCTTAACGTTTAACGCATGATGTACAATATTTCATTTTGTATTCATTTAAATGCAATTTTTGAATTGTTTCGTTTATAAAAATTAACGAACTTCTGTCGTATGAAATTATTGATGTACTGGTGTCAAAATATACTTCTCCAGCCGTATACTAGTGATTTGTTTTGCATATTTACTCTAAACAGTGACTTTATATTTATGATAGTATGGTATAATGCCATATATGCCATGAGCGTATATTTAACCGTGCAAACAATCAGATCAAAATAGATTACAGATGCACTCCACGTTGAGTTGCACACTAAGCCGTATTTTGACATTTTATGCCAAAAACAATTCCGTAACGAATATTATTACATATCATATTTAGTTTGTTCAGAAAACAGAATGAATGTATGCGTTGTTTGCTGGCACTCCTTGGATTAAAAATCAACTACAGATGTACTTGAAAACACTTTCATTTGTTTTCTAAAATGAAATAAAATTTATAACCAATATGTAGCTTTCTAACTCATAAGCTAAATATTACTAAATCATTTTCTTATGTTTTCTCAATTAAAACGAGTGTCAAGGAATTATGTGCACCAAGTTGTCATGGTAACGTAACTATTGTACTAATCTTCTAGTCTTTTTTGTAATTACGCGTACGGCATTACCCATTGTGTACGTTATAGTTGTTGCTTTTGTTATGTCAGATTTTTCCTAGATTTTAATTATTCAATCAAATTTCATATCGCACAATGTTATTGGATTTAATAGTGGTTTTTTTTTTTTTTTTTTTTTTGTTTTTTTTGTTTTTTTGGGGGGGGTCTTATTTTTATCTGAATTGGCAAAGCTGGTATGACTAATAAATATTATATTTAGTAAATGATGAGAATGGTTCCAGCATCTTCTAATCTATTCTCGAAGAGAGATTCAAATAGGAATTGGTTATAATCATATACAGTTGTTCTTAACATAGAACTTTTCAACGTTTAAATTAGGTATGTGTAAATGTCACTAACATTTATTACAATGACACAATTACACTTTATTGGTGACATCGCATGCAAAGTAAATGGAACAATGTCACTTACGACTTTGTAATGGCGTTTATAAGCGCTGTATATGTTTATTTTTGTATAGATATGCATAATGCGTTACAGGATTCTAGACAGTGTGTTGCACGATTCAGTAGTATTTCAGTCGACGTGGTTCTTCGCCAAGAAATTAGGGTTGTGTAACCTGTAGCTAATAGTTAACTGTAATCAATATTCAGTTCAGCATTGTGTGTACTGGTAGGGTCAACGCTTCAATGACACCCTCTAGCCTTCCACTGTGTGGGAATGAGACTCCGTCGGGACACTTCGGTGGACGGGAAGGAATATTTCTTATTTTCACGCACTATTAGGATGAAATAGGACACTTCATAATACGTGTTACATGGACAGGATAAAGTCATACTTGTCAGTAAACAGGATAATTCCATTCATGTCAGGTGAATATGAAAACCTCATACCTGTCAGGTGAACGAGATAATATCATACTCGTTAAATGTATTGGATAAATAAGATAAATGCATATTGTTCAACAGACAACATGTAGTCGCCATTCTGTCACAAAAACAGAGATATTCAGCACTCGCATGTGGAAAATTTTTCACTATTTCATTTGAAATCTTTAACTATAATCTGATTAGCAACATCAAACGTAGACCAATGCCAAAATTTACCTATATTCTGATTAGCAACATCTTGTTCAAACGTAGACCAATGCCGAAAAGGCTTTGTCTAGTTTAAATTTTGTACTAGATCAATTATATGCGTTCTCAATGTCGTCATTATGTAGCTAGATGTCAGAAATTGTTAATGATGCTGTAGAATTGTGTTTACCTTTTTCTTTCTTTTGTAAATAAATTCTCTATCAATAATCCAGTCCGAGCTCGGTCTATCATTGTGATAATCTTGTTAAAATGTTTATGTGCCGTTTTAAAACAGCCAATCTATGAGAAGGAGTTAGCTTTTAAATTTATGCAGGTTATGTTTGTTTTTTTAAAAAACAAAATCACCAATAGAAATTTTTTATTGGACCTCCTGACAGCTCATTTCGATAAGTTGACATGGATTTAGTCAGAGTGAAATTCAGACGTGTTTATGAAACCTTTGCTGATATGATTACAAAATATTCCCTTCAGGCTGCTGCCTTTAGTGATCAGTTTTTCTAGTCCATTCCGTTTGTCTCATTGTCGGCAGAAATAAAGCCAAATACACATCATCACTTTACCGTCAAAAATGCATCTTAAACAGAAACTTTTGCGTTGAACAAAATAATTAATCGAAAAGTGTTAATTTTTACATTTAGATATGTATCTATCACAGCCTGGTTAGGTGCATCTTTAAATCTATACTACTGTAATGTATGTCGGTAAAACAGAATATTGTCATCAACATATGTGTATATTGCTGTATATACATAATTATATGAGTGCATATTACCCAGAGTATAATGCATAATGCTGTTAGTTCATATTAACCAGAGTCTTAACAGAAACCAAAACAATACCAGCGTTGGTTGAATAACGCTGAGCACAACTTTAAACAAAAGGACCGGTCTATACTCATGCTTACTGAGAGTGATGGTGGATGATCGGAGAGAAAATTGCCAAGCTGGCGTTTTAGAAACACACACACACACACACACACACACACACAAACACATAAAACTATATATATATATATATATATATATATATATATATATATATATATATATATATATATACTTATATATATATATATATATATATATATACTATATATATATATATATATATATATATATATAGCTCATTCGTGCTTTAATATCTTGAGGCAGAATCATAGTTGTGTCCAGTATATATATATAGCTCATTCGTGCTTTAATATCTTGAGGCAGAATCATAGTTGTGTCCAGTATTTCAGAGAATGGTGAAAATAAAGGTTAATTCGCCGGATTAGATTCATGCGATGGCCATCTGAGAGTTATCCGTTGGTAAATTGCTGTATTTTGAATAGATATGTGTAGCTTTTCAGTCTTTTGGCGATTCTGAAGCGGTAAAAGACGGGTGACAAAAGTCGAATCGAGCGGAGAGTGGGGTCGCGCTTGCAATCTTTCTGTTAATTTATATTACCGATAAGGTGATTTCGTGCTGTTAGAGGTTTCATCGTTCTTGATTGATAAAACGTCAGACTCCTGTGGTTAAAACCCTGAAATAAAAATTACACCAAGTAACCTATAAGAATATGGTTCATCGTAACGATATGTGTGCAAATATCCTTGGGATTTATCTACAGTGTTCATCAATGATACAAAGTTCCTAGCCATGTCGACATTAGACGGTAAATTTCTCAGTTACGTGGTACACTTACTGTGATGTATTTAATGTTTTGTTGTGGTTGTTGTTTCTTAAACGTATTATAATGTTCTAGAAATCGATTATTATTAATTAAATATGAAAATGTCCAAAAGTCTCCCCCTCTCTCTCTCTCTCTCTCTCTCACGACCATCGTAGCAAGATACAAGCTAAAGTCTATGAAATGACGAGAGGATTTTCGTTTGTGTCATCCCACGATGTCTCTGGACTTACGAATGATGGTAAAAGTTAAGTTATCAAACCAACCAAAGGATGAGAGAGATAGGGGGAAGAGACTTTTAAAGTCAAACCGACGAGAGAGAGAGAGAGAGAGAGAGAGAGAGAGAGAGAGAGAGAGAGAGAGAGAGAGAGAGAGAGAGAGAGAGAGAGAGAGAGTTTATGGTCGGTGGTACTGTTACTAAAGTAGAATAATGACTTAGATCAGCTGTAAATATATTCAAATATTTTAATTACCTCTTGTTGGTTCGTTTTTCTTAGCTTAGTTTCTATTCCACATTCATTTCCATGCGCCGGTACGTGTATGGCTAAGCGTTCATGTGAATGGCGTACCTAACCAAGTGTTTATAGTGCTCTACTTTCATTATTAAAACCATCTTTCATGTTTAAATCATAAGTGTGTATTACACTGATTTAATCAATCTGAAGAAAAACAGAAACTAAAATAGAAGACGATCAACTTATCAATATGCAAAGGTAATTGTAAATAGCCACAAAAGGCATAAAATTACATTTTGTAGCGGACACACTCGGGGATGTGAGGAGTTCATTCACTCGGTCAATACACAGCTGCCTGTAGTAAATCTTAAGTCCGTTAAAAGGGCAAATATATGTATTTGCATGTGATATAAATAAAATATATGTACAGTATGTATGCTGTATCAATGCTATACCACTCGTTGTATAAATTTTTCATTTAAAGGAAACGAGGCAAACCTCGTTTTCTTTTAATGAAAATTTGTTACATCTCGTGGTATATAATTGATACAGCGTACATTATATATATATATATATATATATATATATATATATATATATATATATATATATATATATATATATATATATATATATATATATATATATATATATATATATATAACACGCACTCAAAGTGAGTAATCAGTAGCATAACAGCGGTATTGATTCCCCATGGTTCGTTGTTAAGACATTTATTTTTCAAACGGCTTGGTACTTTGTCTGAAGAACTCGAAATAACAGTATTTTATGTGGTTATCTCTTAAATCTGAGTGAAAAAGTGATCCGTGTACTGATAAATTATGGAGCGTCGAGTAAGCCTAAGACACCCAGTGTAGGAATGACGAAGGATTCTTAACTTTCATTTAAAAGAATAAGATAGAAAGGCTGGTTTTGAGCTAGAACTATATTTTATTTTTAGGAAAACATGTGTTTGTAGAATGTGATAGTAGATGTTTACTTAGTTTGTTTCTACTTGATGAGCGTAGGAATCTCGACGACATAAAGATGGAAGCAACTAGCATATCTAGATTAGCTTTCATGGGTAGACATTTGTAAGTATCGGTAAGGTGATGGTGATGGTGTACAAACTCTGTAATAAAAGATTGATGGTAGAATGAATGTTGTTTGGTCGTCTTCTTTAGCAAAGACAAAAAGGCATTGTAGTAGTAGACTAAGATGAGGATCCTAAGCCAAAAGAGGTTTCTAGACCAGAACTCCAAAACAAATATATCATAACATTTTTGTCATCCCTTTAGGACCTACTGGATTAACCTTTTTGGTGATAAAATATTTTTTTTTTTATATTTGAGAAGATGATGATCCTAAACCCAAAGAGGATCCTAGACCAGAAACCCCCACCCCCAAATTTGGAGGGGTGGAAAGAGGTTTCCGAACCTTAGATTTATTTCTATTTAAACAATAAAATATTAATATAAAATGTCTTATTATCCGCCATCAATAAGAAATGTCGGATTTGATCTAACAAATAGATTTTTGGAAAAAATTTTATTCAATCAAATCAGCTTCAAAATATACTGGTATAAAACCTAAAATAATAAGCGACGGTATTAAAAAAAGTTTGTCATCATTTATCAGTCAAATATGGATCAGTATGGTTATTCGCAACTAAAACGAATAAGAGGTTGGGCAGATGATCCGATGACATTTATTGACAACATGGTTGATGTATTTTTTGATAACGATATTTCTAAACATCTACTACTATAACTTACTAAAAAAAAATTAATTAGATATCTAAATTATTATAGATATAATGGAAGTAAATAGATTTGTTGAAGTAATTGACATGCTGTCAGGTTTTATTAAAATTGATGAAATTACTAATGACGACATCGACGATTTTATGGAGTATATTGACAATATTTTCTACGTTGTTACAATGGAGCCAATTTGCTATGAAAAACCATATTACATTAACAAGTTCCTGCTTATATTTTATTTGCCGAGTGAAATTGTTGAAAGATGTTTAGCTTTATTTTACTACAGAGAAACTGGAATTAATCGACCGGTGGATATGCAACTTATGAGAGATGTTGTAGATATTATTAATAGCAATCCGGAATTTCAAGTTACCTTAGGTGAAATAGAATTTATGATTTTATACTAATATATTTCTTCTCCTACTACTAAAATAACCACATTTTATGATAACCTCTTTCATACCTGCTGACTCTCATTGGCAGAATATCTGTTAAAATACTGTCAATAATACGAAACTCGCGTATTAAATCGTCCATATCATATTTTACACCTCGCAAATAAGATCGTATCTGATCAAGTAATTTTTTTATGAGTGATAATTGCTATCTTACAAGCATTTTTTTCGTCTCAAGTCGAGGCACAATTTTCTTACATGCCGTTGAAAGAGATACACCGAAACCACATATTATTAACAGAAACGGATTTAATGATGCCCCGCTAGAAATTATGCCAGAGCTGGTTATCAGTAGTGGCAAATACGATATTATTCGAAGTATTATACTGTAATACTTATAACATTGTTTTACACACCAAAGGTTTTTATGATAATATCTGTAATATTGCATTAGAGCGTCAACATTTTGTTTTGAAATTTCTTCTGAAATATGATTGAAATCGATGATTTGTTTTTTCATTATACAATATTTGCTTACAGTTTTATATAATATTAAAAACTCTAGCACCAACAATCGAATCAAGAAACTCACGGAACTCATTATTGTTAGGATCAGCTATAAAATCTCTGTACTTGTCATAAACATCTGACGAAGTATCATTATATCGTTTATCTGTCAGTACATCATTTTTCTTTAACCAAGTGAATGAATCAAAAATATCCCCTACTTCACGTTTGTACAAATCTGTTTCATTCACCAAATTACTGTAATCTTTTTTGTTTCATCAATATACTCTAATACCAAGCTTATCTGATCTAACGTGAAATTTTTTAGAACAAGATGTTGTCTGATAATTGCATATGCTACCACGAAATTTGCTAGCATTAATTTTCGTAGTATGTATATGTTAAGTTGGATAAAACTAATAGCATCAGTTACTTTAACCAATAAATTTGCATATGATGTTCTTTTGAACATTTTCTCAACTTTATTATAATAATTTCATAATGACAATTGTCTAGAGCGTTGGATAGATGGAAGTGGAATGTCGTCCTCATAACTTATGTCGTAATAAGAATCAATTTTTTTTCCAACTGTGTTTGTAGGACTTCTTCGAAAAACTTCTTTTCCTCATCATCGCTGAGATAACTAATTTCATTGACAAAATCATTGATTATCGCTATAGATTCATTAACAATAATTGGATCAAATTCTGTTTTTTTACATATCATTGGTAGAATTGCGTTCGAGTACGCTTTAACAATTAACTCAGCATCTGGTGCTATGGTAACAGTTTTAACTGGGGTTTCCTTGTCGTGGTAGTACATACCGAGATATTTAAAAATACCTCGTTTTTAAAAAAACTATTATATAACTTTCTGTTTCTTTTTACTCCTATTATCTTAGATTCCGCTAGCTTGTCAAGACGATTATGATTTTCGTTTATTCGTCTTTCTTCTCCCGCTTTTCCACCATGTGCTCGTGCTTTTATTAAGTCCGATTTTATTATCAAATCTATATTTTTAAAGTCAAGCTCGATCAATATTTTTTAAAACACAGTTTCAACTTGTTTTTGTTCTTCTAAACAATCATCAGAATGACAGTGACTTCTTATAATGTCAAAATTTTCTATTGCTTTCAACAGTTGTGGTCCTCTCATATACATAACAAGAATAAAAAAATTTCTTCATCTAACAATGGAGAATTTATCATTGTAATTGTAAAAATTTTCTTGGTATTTATTATACATGCTGACAGTGATTGGTCCCCAACATCTATTTTAGGGTTAAAAATATTATCATAAAATTCTCTCGCAACGGTTATAATTGGTGGTTCTGACATTATTTTATAGCACTAGATTAAATTTGATCATCGAGTGTATATATTTGAAATGCTGTCAGTCCTGGAAACGGACGTTCAGAAGCGATAACATAAATTCGGAAATATAAGTACTTGTTGACAATATTTTCTATCGGAATTGTAAAATATTGTGTTGTTGAAATATAAGTGTCTGTTGTACTATATAATGTTGTCCAGTCGATATCATCGTTTGATCCTTCCAATCGCCAATTATAAATTCGACCAACGCTAGAGTTTAATCGACCTCGCAAATGAAATTGCCAAATAGTAACTGCAGTAGGACATTTAATTTTAATCCAAAAATTTTCAATTTCTCCGTTGGTCGTCCATTCGTGTCTATCAGAGAAAGCGGAATAAGGATAATTTTAAGGATAATATGCTGATGCGCTTACCTCAAACCCAACTCGATTGTCAGTTGCCTTAAAAAGTGTTGGAATATACCCAACATTGTTTTTGGTTCGTTTTACACCACTAGACAGACTGTCAACATACGCTTTATCTGTCAGATCATTAGGGTTAACTGGAACATATGTCGTAGTTATTTTATTATTTCTCATGTTGATGTTCCCTGTCACTGGTCCACCGGATCTCTTAAAATATGTGGTAAGTTCTCCTTTTAACTGAGCATAACTAATAGCATCAGTTTCATTAGCTGGTGGTGAGGTTGTCGGTAATCCATTTATTTTTTAATTTAACATAGACAGGTTACCTGTCATTGTGTCACCGGCTTTGTTAAGTTTATTATCGTCATTTTAGTTGACCACAACTCACCGCTTGTGTATTATCAACATTTGCTGGTGGATATGAAGTTTCTAACCCAATAATGTTGTTACTCAACATGTTAATATTACCTGTAACTGTCCCACCGGTTTTATCAAGCTTGTTATTATCCACATACTTCAACTGCAAATAACTTACCGCTTGAGTTTGATTTAAATTTGCCGGTGGATATCCGGTCTCCAAATTTATAATTTGTTTTCCTGACATATTCAAGTTACCGCTTAAAGTTCCTCCTGTCAGTGACAACTTGTTATCGTCGACGGATTTTAGTTGTGCATAACTCACCGCTTGTGTATTAGCAACATTTATTGGTGGATACTCCGTTTCTAAACCAAGTACTCGTTGATTTGACATAGATAGGTTTCCTGTCATCGTATCGCCAGTTGTTTTTTTTTTGTTGAATAGCTTGATAAATCAATGCTGCCATCTGTTATTGTACTTACAGCTGACGAATCTCCTAATGTTGTTCCAAATTTTGTATAATAGCTCATTATTTATTTATTGTCTAAAAATTGTTTTTATATGTAAATTATACAACATAAAATTGTATAACAACGATGGCAAAATCGTCGATATTAAACTTTGATACAGAGCGGTTGGTGAAACATAAACATAACAATGAACTTCCAGATTGTCATTATCTTATTGTTGGGAGAACTGGATCGGGAAAAACAAATTTGCTTATGAATTTACTGCTGAGCAATAATTTTAACTACGATCGAGTTTATATTTACACAATTAACCCACAACAAGATAAATACGAGCTACTTAGCGAATATAATAACAAACTTCGTGATGATCTTGAGGCTGGTGAAGATTTTTTTATTATCAAACAACCAGAAGAACTTGTTCCAGTTTATCAACTTGATTCAGATGAACATAAAATAGTTGTTTTTGATGATATTCCGCGAGACAGTGAAGAAATGAATAAAATAAGATCATATTTTTCACTATCACGTAATAAGAAATGTAATTCTATTTATCTCGCTCAGGGTTTTTATAATGTTGACAAATTTATTCGGCGAAGTACTGGCTGTTTTATATTATTTCCAGGACTGGACAACGTTGACATTAGAAATATTGCAAACGAACAATGTGGCAACGTAACGAAAGATAAATTTATTGAATTATATCATCAGGCAACTAAAGATAAATATAACCTTTTCTTATTTGATAAACTCGCACGTGATCCAGCTAAGATGTTTCGTTGTTGTATTGACAAATTTCTCTAGACAAATTTTGTAGAGCGTATAAAAATAAACAATGGACGAGCATAAGACAAGAATCGAATTACTAAAGAAATTTATTACAACTCGAGCAGCTTTTAAGAAAAAAGTGGAAGAAGCTCGCCGAGGACGAGTTCAAGCGGAAGAAGAAATTGCAAACTTTTTAAGCCAGTTACCAAAGCAGTACTTGGCAAGCAACCAGAAGTGCCAACAATATCTCCAGAAGAACTAAAAAAAATACAAGAAAAGGGCTTGTTAGGTTTATTAGGAGAAGGATCGAAATAAGAAAATAAAAAATTGTAACTGAACTTGTAAAAAATATTCCTGATCCCGCTGCACGACAGGATGAATTTGACAGGTTAATGAACAATCCCCTTGCGCTTCAACATGCGATAGCGAGATTGACGGTTGATCCAGCTGAGTTAAAAAAAAAGTTGATAAAAGATGTGTCAGAACAGCTAAGGAATTATCTGAGCAACAAAAAATGATACAAGAAAGTATTCTAGAAAGTATACCTCTTCAAAAAAGATAATATTTTACAGCAAAAAAGCTACAGAGGAAATACATGATGATGAGTATAATGAATTTAATGAAAAATATTTGTCAGAAGAAAGTTTTGACAGTTTTAATAACATTGGAAAATGGTCAGAAGATGATTACAAAAAACTAAAAAATTTTAAAGAAAAAATATGATGATTTTAGTACGGCAGAAGAAGCGATTAAAAAAACTACAACAGATACAGAAATGCTAGATATGTTTAATAGAATGAGAGAGGGAATTATTGTTGAAGTAATGTTTCAAACAGCACAACAGTATAGAACTAAACCAGGAGGTTATGGTAAAGGTTGGTATTTCAAAAAATTATTCGATCAGTATGAATGTAAACGAGATAAAATATTATCAGAGGAAAAAGAAACCACCGGATCTGGCGTTAAAGTTTTCAAATAAAACGCAGAAATAGTTGACAGATTCTTGCTATTGATATCATCTAAAGAAGCAGGTAATGAAAGCACTGAAATCGACAACGAAATTATTGATATACTAGATCATCTTAGATCGAGCGGATTACTAACATCGTCTGAGTATGAAATTTTACACCGCGATTTAATTTAATCGAGGCGATCTTATATAATGTCAACAACATTGTTACTTGATTCATCACAAACAACGAGTGACAGCGCAAACTTTTCTGTCTGCTATAATCCGCCAATAATACTAGATCCAAACAAACAGTACGAAATCGGATTAATTTCTGCCACAGTATGGCACTCTATGGCAAATGTAAAAAAAATTAAACGATGACTTTACATTTAAGTCTGGAGCATGGGAATCAGTTAAAATACCACAGGGAGCGTATAACGTGACTGATATTAATAAAACAATAAAAGAACTGATCGGCACCTTTAGTGTTGCAGGTAATTTTGAGCTGGTTCCGAACTATAATACGCTACGAGCTAGAATTACATTGAAAAATAATTTGCTAATCGATTTTTCACCAGCAACTAGTATTGCGTCGTTGATAGGATTTGCTCGCAAACAATACGGATCAACCACAGAACAAACTATAACATGTGACGGTGACCTGCCAGTAAATATAACTGACGTAAACACAATATTAATTAATTGTTCTATTGTATTAGGGTCTTACTCAGTTAGAGGTAGCCAGGGTCAAACGATCTATAGTTTTTCACCAGATGTCCCACCAGGGTCACTAATGCAAATTACTCCTCGACAAATAATATATTATCCAATAACTCCTGAAAATCAAATAACGAGTATAACAATGCAACTAACAGATCAATCGGGTAGACAAATAGACCTCAACAATGAAATTGTTACATATTACTTACACCTACGCGCGCAATGACCGTAAATTTTGTAAACCTAATTTAATAACAGAGATGAGACAAAAAAATTTTTTTACAGGAGACAAATTGTAGGTGGATTTTTTGGAAATATATTTACTAAAATTATTGAAAATGTTCCAGGAATTACACGTAAAGTAGCACCAATTGCACTTGACGCAGGTAAAGCTTTTGCATCTGCCGCTGAAACTGCGGTGGGTCAAAAGGTTGCTGATAAAATTAAAGGCCAATCTGCACCGACTGTCGCAGGTATAAAACAAGCAGTATCAGATATTGTACCAACAGCAGAAACAGGACGAGATATGATAGCTACTACAAAAAAATTGTTATCACCTCGCGGTGAAGATGTATTACGTAAACTTGTAGCGAAAACAAGAATAACGCCTGCTGCTTTTTAGTCGTTATAATTTTGTGTGGTGATTATAAAATAAAATGTCAGTCAAAAATTATCTCGATCTGCTGAAGAACATGATACCGATAACATAGTGACAGAATTTGAATACTTTGAATACCTCGATGAGAATTCGAAAGAACCAAATAAAGCTGGTGTTAGAACTTTTAACACACGTGACGAGGATGTGTTTCTGTTGCCGCACAAGGCAGTGTTAGAAGTGCGTGGTCGAATTATAACGGTGGATGATCCACCTGTAGCAACTGCAGCTGGCACAGAAATTGCACTTGTAAATAACGGTTCGAGTTTGTTTTAAAGCGCACGATATCAACTAGCTAATCAAACCGTAGAAAATATTTAAATGCACTTGCCTATAGCGAGTACAATACTAAATATAGTCTCGTTCAGCGATGATTACTCGAGATCTGTGGCCACAAATATGATGTGGTTTAAGGATAGCTCATTTGGGACAGCTGTTCAAGCGAATTCCGTACTGGTGCTGGTGCTCCTGCTCCAGATAACAATAATCTAATCGACAATCCAGCTGCTAATGCAGTTGGTAATATTGGAGACGCGATAAGATTAGCTGTTACAAATATACGACGACAGCAATATAACAAGAGGATATGCTAAACGAAAAGCATTTGCCGCAGAATCTCGCCAAATAACAATGATGCTTCCGTTAAGCACAATCTTTGGATTTTGCCGTGATTACAACAAAGTTTTTCGAGGACTAAAGCATACGCTTATTTTAGATCGGGAGGATCAAAACGATTGCATAATGCACGCCGATGGAGTGGCTGAAGGTCAGTTTGCTATTACAAGATTAGCGTTGTGGATGCCACGAGTTGTTCCGTCGGTGGGTAAAACGATGGAACTCGAATCACTATTGACTGCTTACACGAAAAAGATATATTTTCAGGAAAGCAGAATGTATCAAACAGCAATTCCTAACACAGATGATTACACATGGAGTGTTACAACTACGTCAAGCTAACAATTACCTCGACATTTGTTTGTTGTATTTCAACGACTGGCGCGTCGTAATGACCCAGAAATGAACAACTCCGTATTTGATAATCCAGATGTTAGACGAATTTTTGTTAGAATAAACTATAGACAATATCCGGAGTGTGCAATCGAATGCAATTTTGCTGATGATGCCACTAAAAACATATCTCGGCCGTATATGTACCTTATGGAGGCTATGCAAAAATATCAGGACGCTGACAGTGGGTCTCAGATATCAGTTGAAGAATTTCGATCACTATACCCTATCTTTTATTTTGACATTTCAAAACATTCCGAACAAGCTATCAGATCGACCGCTGATATTGAAGTCACTTGGACGCTTGGCGTACAGCCAGCCGAACAATATAACGTGTACGCGCTAGTTGTCAGTGATAGATATTTAACAATCGACGCGACCAAGGGAAAAATGACTGTACAAGTATAATTTGTGTGACAAACAAGTATAAACAATAAAAACGACATACACAACAAGAGAAATATACCTAACACCAGGTCAAATTAAAAAGTTATCAACAGCGACTGCCAAACGTAATCCTGTTTCTTTAATGGTATCCCCAACGAATCCGGTCTCCACGACTGCAGAAAAGTAATGTTAACTCAACAGCAAATTAATAAACTCGATTAAGCAAAACCGTTTGTGCTTAAATTATCTACTTCACAAATAACACCTATGGCAGTTAACGGTGGATTTCTCGGACCAGCATTTTCTGTAATAACTAGTGCAATTCCAAAACTTTTGCCAGTACTAGGAACATTAGGGCTAGCAGCCGCGTCTGGGGCAGTATCAGGGGCAACTAAAAAAAGCAGTATCCGGTGATGGTATCAAACAGATCTGTCGTCAGTGATTTTGTCACCGCACGAAGTTTTATGTAACAATAAAAATAAAATGCCAGCTAAAAAAAATCGTCAACAACCAAAACAAAAGAAAACAAATCGTCCTCGAGCACGGAAGACAAAGTCGTCGAGGGCAACAAAACAAGGAGGAATTATTCCTTTCGTTCCGCTTTTAGCAGGGTTAGCGGGCAGTCTAATTCCAAATCTACTAGGAATCGGACGTGGAATGACATTACCAGGAACCAGACGCCGTTGAGTAATTTTGATATACTCGAAAATTGGATGACTTTGTCGGATTTCGTGGAGTATATTCTAAAGACGAATTAGATAATGTGCCAGCAGGTGGTTCGTGTGTAGTCAATATACAAGACTTTGACAATGGGTCCGGTACTCACTGGGTTGCTGTTTACGATAACAATTATTTTGACTCGTTCTGACAGTCTCCGAGCGATCTTATAAAAAAAAATATATGTTTAAAAAATTTAAAAATATAAATAACACGTCTAATTAACTACAGCCAATTGGGACAACCGCTTGTGGATACCATTGTATAATGTTCATAAAACAAATGTCCCAACCCTCTAGACTGGAACCTAAATTCAATTTTTTAAAATTTATTTTACAGTTTGACAAGCAACCTTCTCACGCCAATGATGAGATTGCAATTAATTTTATATAAACTCGTTGATATAATGTCAACATACTGTCTCAAGTGCAAAACTAAAACAGAAAATAAAGATGAAACAACAGAAAAAAACAAAAATAATAGAATAATGCTGAAAAGTATTTGTGCAATCTGTGGAAAACGAAAAAGTATGTTTTTAAAGAAATCTCCAACGACAGGAGCTGGAATGTGCGACAACGTTATTTTAATAGACGGCTGAAAAAAATATTTATAAATCTGAAGAAAAAAAAATATTGATAAGAAATTTTTTTTATAAATCTGAAAAAAATATTATTATAAATCTGAAGAAAAAAATATTATTATAAATCTGAAAAATTTGTCAGTTATAAAATAAATAATGAGATGCAAGTGCGATTGTGATAGAGATCTCTGTCTTGAGCAAAATAAATTGTTACATATTGTCAGAAATGCAACAACAGAAAAATAATTGGAACAGGTATAGATATACATAAATTAATTGGCAAATTGCCGAAACTAAAAGGCGGCTGGACATTAGCAGGCCATAAATACACTGGACCTTATAATCCTCTTGATAAACAACTAGATCAAAACGATAATCCGCTGCCCGGACAAGAGCCTTACAATCAAGTTGATGCAATAGCAATGCGCTATGATATCTGCTACCGGGACAACGAAAAAGATAAGCACGGCTGCGATAAAGTAATGCTAGACGAACTTCGTGATATGAAATCTGTGAATATGCGAAAGCGTGTTTTCCGAAAGTTGGTGCAGGGTTTTATTGTTTCAAAATATAATTTAGGACTCGGTAAAAAAGAATTATATGATGATCTTGCCTCAGAGCTACACAAACCTAAAAAAAATGTCTACGCGACGTAAAGTTGTCGCAAATGCCGTTGACGATATCTGGGCGATAGATTTAGTTGATGTGTCAAATCTAGCTGAATTTAACAATAATAAAAGATATCTTTTTAATGTTGTAGATGTTTTTAGCAAATATGCGTTTAGTGTACCTGTTTCAGATAAGACTGGAACGTCGATAACTGATGCGCTAAAACAAATAATAACAACTACATAAAGAAGACCAAATAAGATCTGGACCGATCATGGAGCAGAAATTTTTAATAAAATATTTGAGCAGTTTTTTTGAACAAAATAACATCAAAAAATATGTCACTGGAAATGAGGATAAAAGCGTTGTCGTCGAGCGATTTAATCGCACACTAAACGAAAAAATCCACAAATATTTGACAGCTAAAAATATATTGACAATTTTACAGAAAACTGTTGATGAGTACAATAACACGAAGAACAGATCAATAAAAATGTCACCAAACGATGCAATTAAAATCCAATATTAGCAAACGAAAATATGTACGTAAATTTAAAGTTGGCGATAAAGTTAGAATTTCTCTGACAAAAAAAAA